>CAJUYH010003971.1:0-29471 GCA_910591685.1 Galerucella tenella | reverse complement strand
TTTTTTTTTAAGAATAAAAACATTATTTTTCTCACTTCTTATAGCCGGCAACTAATTCTAAATAGTTCGTAGGTGTAACGTAATTATGTCTTTTTACTTCGTTCATCATTTTATTGGACCATTTGGCTACAGAATCATGAATAGTAGCGAACGCTGTCGCAACCGCTTGCCGCATCCTATCTTGAGACGTCACCAACAAAGACTCTCGACGTTTTTTCTGAAAAAAATAAAAATTAAATTTATATGATGCAGCCATAAAGACTTCCGAAAGAAATGGAAACTTAAATAAATGAATAAATGAAATTATCGTACGTTTATGGTGAATTGTTTTTACAAATGAGTTAACATAAGACATGTGAAGAAATTTTCGGAGAAAATTTGGTCGTATGCCCATGAAAATGGCAATTTTTGCGAATAAATGAATCCCTCAAAAAAACTTTCATCGTGCGACTATGATAGAAGGGATTTTTTACGAATGAATTAGAGAATTAAACCTCTTTAAGACTTGTCGTACGCAAAGTCCTGCACGCAGAATACAGTCGAGGCGCAGCCCGTCACAATAACATATCAGTGATGCAGTAAAACTAACGTGGTGACGGTGACGTTTTGCAGCTACGCAAAATCGCGCCTAAAATTGTAAATATTTCAATAGATTTGGAAAAAAATTGTATATTACACACGAGGTGGGAAGAATTTCATTACTGTCGAGAGGTTAGCTATTATCTCCAGACAGGAATGAAACTTTCTACCGAGGTTTGTATACTATTTTATTTACAACCATCATATCCCGATCAAAATTGATAAATCTTTGTTTCGTTCTGAACACACCTAAAATATTACGTCAGATAAAGTCTGATGGATATTAAGTTCAAAAATAATAAATTAAGAAAAAGGTAGAACGTGTCGCGGGACACACGGTAGGAACTTTAGTTCCTTTTAAGCAAAAGTTATGTAATACATCTGACGTTATAGATAAACAATTTGCATATTCTTTGGTGGTTGAGTAGTAAGCATACCAGACTCTCACGCGGTAGACCCGGGCTCGATTCCCCGTGACGAATTTTTTTTTACTGTTAATTTTTTTTAAATCATTATTCTGCTTGATATTAATAACGACAACAGGTAGACGTTTGAAATATTTAGCAGAATATTCATTATTATAGATAATGGTACGGTACCCTTCATGAGGGAGTCCGACTGGCAACATCTACTACATCTACTATACAGCATCGTATATTTAAAAAGGGAAACCGTAGCATTATACAAACTGTACGTTTACCACAAATAAATTAGTGGAAACATAAAATTGAATTGTTAAATTTTCAATTTGAAGTTATATTACAGTTTATAGAAATTTTTATTTTCTAGATTTTTTCTTGAGTGGGTCGAAGAAAAAATATGCTGTTCGGCTCGTGTGGATTGTCCATATCGCACTTAACGATTGAGCACTCCGCCTACGGCGTGGTGCTCAAACTTCGTCCTCGTGCGATAATATGGCCATCATATATCCACACTAGTTGCACAAACTAATATTTCTTTTAAAATATGCCCTTTTACATTTAAAAACAACCTGCCAAATGTCAAATCAATTTATCCATCCATTTTTAAAGTTATCGAATTAAAGCATTCAAGTTTTCAAAATTTCAACACCCTGTATTTCGAAAAGTAAATGTGCTAGACCCCTTAATCGCGCAAAAAAATTATGGAAATAATAGTAAACATTTATCCGAGCATTTATCCGAACAAATTCAAGTAGATCACCAGCACTGCGAATACCAGCTTTGCATAGAATTTTAATATAGCATCGGTGGTTCACTGGTAGAATGCTCGCATTCCACGCGGGTGACCCGGGTTCGAATCCCGGTCGGAGCATATGAATCGCTGCTTGGTAAACGAGAGAAAGACTAAGGAGAGAGCACAAGCACGCAAGCAAGGCACATAACGAAGCAACGTGAAATAACGTAGCGTAACGTAACGTGTAACGGACGTAAAGAACTAAAGTTCCAAAAATGTCATCCGATGAAGAATTGATGGATTTTACCCCTCCAGAAATAGGTATTGTAATATTTATCAATGTGTTATATTTTAAATATAAAAAAAGGTAGAACGTGTCGCGGGACACACGGTAGGAACTTTAGTTCCTTTTAAGCAAAAATCATGTAATACATCTGACGTTATAGATAAACGATTTGCATATTCTTTGGTGGTTGAGTAGTAAGCATACCAGACTCTCACGCAGTAGACCCGGGTTAAATTCCCCCTGAGGAAGATTTTTTTTTATTGTTAATTTTATTTTTAAATAATTCATGAGGGAGTCCGACTGGCAACATCTACTAATAACAGCATCGTATATTTAAAAAATGAGACCGTAGCATTATACAAATTGGACATTCAAGAACTGTACGTTTACCACAAAATTAGTGGAAACATAAAATTGAATTGTAAAATGTTTAATTTGAAGTTATATTACAGTTTATAGAAATTTTTATTTTCTAGATTTTTTCTTAAGTGGGTCGTAGAAAAAATATGCTGTTCGACTCGTGTGGATTGTCCATATCGCACTTGAACGATTAAGCACTCCGCCTACGGCGTCGTGCTCAAACTTCGTCCTCGTGCGATATGGCCATCATATCCACACTAGTTGCACAAACTACAATTTCTTTCAAAATATGCCCTTTTACATTTAAAAACAACCTGCCAAATGTCAAATCAATTTATCCATCCATTTTAAAGTTATCGAATTAAAACATTCAAGTTTTCAAAATTTCAACACCCTGTATGAAAAGTAAATGTGCTAAACCCCTTAGGGCCGGTTTTACAATAGAGGTTTATACTAGGTATAGTTATTCTGGGTACAAAGTTATATCAGAATTTATACCTAGAATAAAACTAGTTGGTTTTACGATGCTTTTTTACATCGGTATAGCAATTCCTACTCCAATAATTGCTATACCGGTGTAAAAAAGCATCGTAAACCAACTAGTTTTATTCTAGGTATAAATTCTGATATAACTTTATACCTAGAATAACTATACCTAGTATAAATCTCTATTGTAAAACCGGCCCTTAATCGTGCAAAAAAATTATGGAAATAATAGTAAAAATTTATCCCAAAAAATTCAAGTAGATCACCAGCACTTGGAATACCAGCTTTGCATAGAATTTCAATATAGCATCGGTGGTTCAGTGGTAGAATGCTCGCATTACACGCGGGCGGCCCGGGTTCGAATCCGGGCAGGAGCATATTTAATATTATGAATCGCTGCTTCATAAACGAGAGAGAGACTAAGGAGGCACAAGCACACAGAAGCAAGGCACATAACGAAGCAATGTAACATAACGCAGCGTAACGTAACGCGTAACGGTCAGATCTTTTGCGTCGCGACCCCTGGGGACCTATTCTCAGCTGCTGAATGTTGAGATACGCATACGTAATGTTTATAAATGCGAAGGTTCCTATTTTTGAACATTCGCAATTGGTTCGCATGCGTATGTATCATTCGAAATTGCAGCGAGCGGGATATTTTAAGTGAATCACATATACGAATGCGTATTTGCCATACATAACCTCGCTTTTGTATATGTTTTAAAGTGTATGGTGTATTCATTGACATATATGTCAATGGGTGTATTACAATTCATTCGTGATTTTAAGTTCGAGTTAGTTTTGTAAGACTTTTCGTCATTAAATAAATGGATGCTCAGTTTGTTCACTTGCTTTTAATCCAAGCATCAGAAAATGCTGAAGAGAGAGCACCTCGAATTTATGAAAGACGGAGAAATCTCAAAATACCTATAGCAGTTTGCAAGATGCCTTTATATTTACCTTTATTAATATCCATTATTCTTGTATGCTATAATTAACAAAAATCAGATCTGAGTTCAAATAATATCCCTTGGAACCCCAAAACACTTCTAGCAGTAAACATAAAACGAGCGTAGAATTCGGTAGAATCCGGAAATTTTAAATAGGCTTGTTCTCACAAGCATCACAGACAGTCTTTGACAATCCGGATTCGGCGTAAAGACCCTAAATCGTTCTAACGAGAGCGCTTTTGGGTCTTTGCGCCGAATCCGGATTGTCAAAGACTGTCTGTGATGCTTATGAGAACAAGCCCAATATTGTACGTCAGGGGATTTGATAAACATCAGCTGAGCCACAGCATGTGCTAATGCTGTATTGCCATGTTTACGAGAGTGTGTTTAGCTAACAGTTCGTAAACACTTGCGAACCACGTATGCGAATAGGGAAGAATACAATATTCATTACGAATGCGCATGTAACCATTCGTAAATTGTTATATGCGAATGCAAATTTGCATATGCTGAGAATAGGTCCCCTGGTCGCTCAAACATAACCTGGCGTAAAGAACTAAAGTTCCAAAAATAGATAGGGGCGGGAGGTAAAGGTGTATATTATGACACTTTTCAACCTTCAATGACGTTAGTAATGACAGCATTACATAATACATATTTATCTATCTATTTACCGTCTCTTCTCCGGTTATAGTTTGCATAAAATTAACATCGGCGATATATTTATTGGCAACCTCTAGCAAAGCTTCTTTCGGCCATTCTTGGAACCAATCTATCGTTGTACTATTAATAAGTGCCGGGTACTGCCTCAGACGATTTCTGAAATCATCTCCGATAGGACTCATGCAAAGAACTATATGCATATTTGCTCTGACTCTACTTATCAAGAATTCGTAGATGGCTTCGTTCGTTAAGGCTATGTTATTTTTTTTAATTGCTGCTTCCATTTTGTTTTTGATCTATAAAAAAATACGTTATAGATTACCTACTGCAAAAAAACCAATAAGATGGAAAGGATGATTTTAAAATTGTAAAGGTAGATTTCAAAAGATGGCATCGCGAGTTTAAGGGGAATCTATCGGCAGCGATTTGACAAAATATCGAAGTATTTTTGGCAAAGAATTTTGAAAATTAAGGAAAAAATATATCATGTAGATTAATGTTGAACTTAGAGTTCTCATGGAATAAAAACTTTGAAATGCTAACCAAATTTTGTTGAAAAAAATACGAATCATGAGGTAATTACACATATTAAGCAAAGTTTGAGCCCTTGTAAAGAATTAAATATGGATTAAATGGAAAAACTAATTGATAAGAAGTCTAATTTGAAGCTTTATGAATACTATATAAAAATCTCAGAATCCTCAAATCACTTATGACCGTACAATTCCTTATTGAAATTCGGTTGCTACCACTAAAATATCGGATAAAAATCCATCTCTCGCTTTTCTATCCTTCTATGACTGACATTGTCTCTCTGCTTCGGTAGTCGCGTGCCGTTCCATTGTTGATACAACGCTCGCCGGTCTCGGCGGTCTCCCAGTTCAGTACTGACGAAGCTTATAGAGTAGTACGTGAACCAAAATCCGCTTGGACCGCTTGGCTACCTACATGTTGCGGAGCTTTCATATTTCTAATAAAATTTTCGTTATGTGAACTTAAACGTGAAGACGTAGGGAAACAAAAAAATATACAAAGCATAATTGTGCAAGGTCGAATTTGGTAGATGCCCCTTAAGGATGAACTCAGACCGACCACAGCGACGCGTCTCGACAACTTCATAATTGTGGTTGATAGTGGGCGGAGGTCGTGGTTATATTAAAAATGCAATAGAATTAGAGCAGTACTCAGACTAACGACTTCTTGTGGCGACGGTCGCTACCTGTGGACGGTATCACCCACAAACTTGTCGTTGTTGGTGTTTCAATGCAAAACACATGGACGACAGTTTCTCCATACTGAAACTGATGAACACTACCGAACACCATTGTCGTTAATTGAAGTCGTCTTCAACGACAGATGACGACAACAATAGCACGTCTGAGTTTAGCCACAACCACATTTATGAAGTTGTCGTGACGCATCGCTGTGGTTCGTCTGAGCTTAGCCACACTCGCACACTTCCATTTTTTTAAATTGAAATCGGGTGAATAAGGAGGCCACTCACTGCTACCCAGGCTTCAAAAATTCCATACTAGACTAAATATTCAGCTTAAATGGACTAAAATAAGTCTTTCTTTTATTTAAATCAAAGCTCTTACGTCTTCAAATTCGTCGGTTTTATAGAGATTAGCCACCTCACCGCTACTAAGCATATTATTGATTATTTCCAAAAAGCTTTCGACAGTAATCTGTGTGTCGTTAAATATAAATGTTTGAGGCTTCGTATCGACTCCCGTTAAACCATAAAGGTTTTTGAGATCTTCTTTAAACTCGTTAACTCTATAATTTTTCGTTATTTGTATTTGAAAAGTACCCATTTCGCAGATGTACGCTGCTACTCTAGTAAGGGAAGTTCTGCCACTACCACCTACAAAATAAGTAAAGTGAACCATTTAGATTTTTACGATAAAAAGACGATGATGTCATTTTTAGTTACTTTCCTGCTTATCAGAACAAATATTAATTTACCAACCGTAAATACAACAGCCAGGGCAATTTACAGCTAACGGGTTGGCAAAACTTCAAGACATTGTCAGAACAATTGGTAAAATTCCCCAGTTTGTTTTGACGTTTATTGACATTCGATCATCGTCTAATATTTACAAGTTTTTTTGGTGCTTTTAAATTCATTGTTTCTATAAGATTCAAAAAACAGTTATTTTCATAACTAATTATTTAGGCAAATCTGCAGTGTCGCAGTGTGTAGTTAATAAAATGCCGAAGCAGCTGAACAGTAAATGTCAAGAGATGGTAGCATCTTTGTTAAGATACTTTTCTTCCGCTTACTGCTGTAAGAGACGTAAGTAATAGTATTCATAGTATTCGTTATTTGTATTCATTAATTATCAGTAGTAATAACCCAAGGACATTGATAATTGCTCGAAAAAATTTTATGACAGATTTCGAAAGCTTGTTGCTTGGAAACAGACCGACGCCGGAGGTCTGTTGCCTACAAGCAACAGGCTTGTCATAATATTTTTGAGCATTTATCAATGTCCGAGGGTTATTTGTATAGAAATTTTTTTGCCAATTATAGGAAAAATACAGAGCTAAAACAAATCGTGACATTTCGAAATATTAAATATTTGAAACTTCAAAATCGAAATAAATCAATATGTGTCCATAGCAACCAACGTGAAAACAGCCCATGGTCTGTTATCAGTGTAATGTTGACATGATTGGGTGAAATTGTTCATATGATAAAATATGAGGAAATTTGATTGGCTCTTGGAACTGTCAAAAATTTTTCAATATTATTGTTACATATTTAAATGTAAATGATTGAATGTTTTTAACGTTAGGTTAGGTTAGACTTTTCTAGTTTCCGTTGAGTAAAGAAAAAAACTACAGCTTGGCAACATCACAATATATTGTTTTGCAGCGTCATCGTCTTTTTATCAACAGTAAAAACACAAGAGCTTTATTTTTATCGGATAAATTTCTCTTTGCAGCGAAACAGTTTTGCCAATCACTAATTTTACGAGAAAAACTGACATGATAAAATCGCGACACCGAAGGTGTCAGTTTTTCGAGCAAATTTAGTGATTGGTAAAAAATTGAGTTAAAGAGAAATTTATCTGATAAAAGAAAAGCTCGAGTGTTTTTTTGGCAAGATAAATTAACGACAGAATATATGGATGAATTGCTGTGAAATTATAAGTAACCAAACTTGCGACTCCTTGTCATTGTGTAAAAGTGACGTCCGCCTACTAGATATTGAGGAAGAGGAGTTTTTATCGCGATAAAAAAGGATGCACCTTTTTTATCGATGTCAAAGTGACAATAACATTTCCAGGTATATGACATTTTAACATTGGAGTTAATTTATCGTAAATAAACTTTATACTCATTGAAGAATATTAGCAGGATGTCATTCTTTTCACAATCACTATTGACATTGGCAGTTGACAGCAAATCTAAGCATCTCAAGAAAAGACTGTTCTCCATATATGATCTCCACAACTCAATTTTAGAATATATTAGAAATATGTTTAACGTTTCTTTACCAATTCCAACTAGAAGCATATTTCCTCTGGGCTGCGATATCACTCTGACAATTCTACAAATGTGCTCGATGGCATCTCTGAACAACACCAGATCCATTCTGACGACACCGGGTGATACGTTGTACTCTTCCATCTGTTGGTCTAAGAATTGCCTCAAAACCGTAACGTTCGTGAATTCTTCGTAAACTTGAAAAGGATTAACGAAATCTGCGTAAATCGGTATTTGTTTGTTAGGGCACAAACTGTGTAAAGTTAATTCGAAATGACGGCCTAATTGTTCGTTCATCTGATTGGCGAACCATTCTCTATCGCTAAAAGTATTCAAATTGAAATATTAACCTTGTTTTTAAACTAAAAGGAGCTATTTGAATTAGAGTTGGCACTTCTGCTGTCTAGTAATTGGTCAGATTGCCGTTCGTTTGATACAACTGACAACGACATATGTCAGTTATTTATTTATTTATGTTCATTGGTTCAATCTTCAATACCACTTTCTTGCGTTTGATTTCTATCACTTCACAAATATACAAATACTCACTTCTCATCAATAAGTCTATCGTGAAACACTCGGTGACACTCGTGAATCCACAGTTTCAGCAAAGTTGATTTATCATTCTGATAATCTTTATGACTTCTCAACATGCCTTGGAATATTTTTGAAATGTCTCTTAAATTGAAGAGATAGTGCATTTTCGCTGGTGTTGGTAGCATTTTGGTTATAACATTCTTGTATAGATCAATGGTAGTTTCTGTTACTTCTCGACCAACCTATTTAATGAGTATTTATATAAATATAAATGATTATTCTACAAAATAAAAACGGGTTCAAAATAAGATGTAGTTTCAATAGAAAAAAAGGAGAATGTAATTTCAAAGAATAAGGAATAAGAAAATTTATTAGTCTAACCAGTTTGACGACTTCATCGAAATCAGTTAAATGCTGTCCGAGCATATTACCAAATATTCTTGATAAAGTTTCGTCCTCAGGGAAAGTCATATTTATGAGATTGAAGCAACTCTTAAGTCGTTCGGAAATGACATTTCTTCCGCCTCCTGGAGGTCCCATTGCGCCCAAAACATGCATCATCTACAATTAAAAATAATAAAGAGGCTGGTGGTGAGCAAAATCGGTCTTAGAGCTGAAGTCTTGGCGATTTTGCGAGACCACGATCGAATTAATATAAACAAGTCCTGCACCAAGACTGAACTGAGAATTGTAATTTCCGTTGTAAATAAGGTCAGCGTAAAGGGGGAGTGGTGGTCCACCCAGGTGCCGAGCGGTGTTTGGGCGGATAGTGGATAGATCTTAGAGTGACTCGAGGGGTTTTCATGCTATCTACCTTTATTTTGGGTCTAAAGTCCTAGAGGAAGTATTTACAAACATCTGGAAAGAAGCTCCTAGGAAATTTGACCCAACAAATAATATATTTTTTCCACTACTAGCTTTGAAGTTGACGATTATTGCTTCTTCTAGCCAACTGAGAAGTTGAATTTCTCTATTGGTGGTTAATAAGTTTTTCTATTATTAACCCAGGTCAACATAATTTTGTATACCCAGGAGATTGTATTTAACTTGTATTAAAGATATTTGCTGCGTGAAATTTCAAATCAGGATAAAATTATTTGAATAAAAATGCAATTAGTTTAAAATTCGCGCTCAGACAAAAATGACTGATGACATAACGAGTACGTTCAAAATATATCGAGAACTGACAGTGTACTTGTCAGCCAGACGACGGGATGAACGCTTCTCGTGGTGCGTTTGTGAATCATTTTAAATTTTTGTATTAAATTGGGCTAGTAGTGGAAAAAATTGTATATACACCATGGTGTTGAAGACATTTATAAACCTCGCATCTTGGTGCTCTGTCAATGATAATAGTCTTCACCTCCTTGGTGTATAATATACTATACTGGTTCCAAAAATAAAATTGAGCAAAATTGATGGGTGTGCTCGTGATGAGCCTCAACTTTCGACGAGAATGAAAATCATCATCCCTTAGGACATTCGTTCTCCCATGAAAGGGACTCATGAAGAAAAAATACTCAATAGAAAGGGAGAAAAAGACATGACTTCTCTTATAGCTCCAAACATCAAAGTATTGAATATAGTCTACCTCGATATATTTTCTTGTTTGCTTCAGTCTATCATACCAAAATGCATAATCCAGCCATTGTCGAAGTAGCTCCAACGGTGGTTGAGAACCGTACGTTTCCTTTGCAGGCATGTTCATGTCATCCAAAAATGAAACTAATTTCTTACTACGTGGCGGAGCATAATGACCTGAAATTGTTATTTTTTTTTGAAATGATCGAATAATTTTAATACAATTATAGGCCAAGCAATAGATACATCATTATGACAAAAATCTTAGTAGGAAGCGGACTGTGTCATTATAGGTTCGTTCCAACCTACGATAAAACACCGTTCCGGAACCGTTTTGGAATCGTTAGGAATTGTTTTATACGCAGGCGCAAACTTTGCAGGAACGGTTTTAGGCGTTAATTATTATCTTTTAGCGACCGTTTTGTTTATGTAATAGTATAAACGGACAACAGACGAAACAAAAGTACTGATAGATTTGTATAGCAATTATTCAAGAAATAAATAAAAAATGAAGATATTCTCATTCTTGATTTTTGGTTGGTGTAAGAGATATTTCCTCTTATCCTCACTGGATCATTCCAATAAAAAATCGCCATCTCCTTCGTCATCCATAGGTATTTCCTAAGTCACAAATATTTAATGTAAGCTCATATTAATTTTTAAGGGAGGTTATTACTCTCTTCATAACGTTTTGCCCGTTAAATAATTTGGTTGATACTTAATTTTTAATTTCCGATCACAATAGTTGAGTTGCTAAAAAACACTTCAATTATGTCAATCTATAAAACAAGAATCCTTGGAAACCACTACTTACTAACAGCGCGTGTCAGTCCTTCTCAGTTCCTTCTTTCGATCGAGTATCGAAATTACCGTTCCGAACGATAACAACATGACTGGAACGCAAATCGAACCGTAATATTACGGTCACGAATAGCTTGGAACGGCATTAACTCTATGCACTTGCGCCAGCGTTGCCAGCACTATTACGTTCGTAATAGATCTATTACTAGATGGATTTATTTATTACACTATTACGCCGCTTTGCAATTTATTACGTTTCTATTATTTTGGTGAATATCTTTATAGCTGAGTACACATGACTAGAAAGTCAAAGTCAAGAAAAAATATTTGTATTATGTGTAAATTTTAATTTATTAAAATCGCAGAGCGCTTTCGGCTGTTAAGCCATCTTCAGTGCTTACTCGTCAGGTAATTTATACAAGAAACTTTGACAACACATTGACGTCACAAAGTAAAAGATCTTAGGATAACATTAAAATTAAAATTGAAGGAGAGTCACTTCAACATCCGTTAGACGAACACGTGTTCGTAGTTCAGTCTAAGAAAAATTTTAACAAATTTAAAAATGTTTAATATCTAGATATAATACACCCTAAACAGGGGATCATTTTAATTTTAATGTTATCCTAAGATCTTTTACTTTGTGACGTCAATGTGTTGTCAAAGTTTCTTGTAAAAATTACCTGACGAGTAAGCACTGAAGATGGCTTAACAGCCGAAAGCGCTCTGCGATTTTAATAAATTAAAATTTACACAGAATTCAAATATGTTTTCTTGACTCTATTATTTTGGCCAAAAAATCGAAAACAAAAATCTCAGATATAACACAGCGTTAACAAAAAAACGCTGTAATTTTGTCTTTACTCCTTGGCTCCTTGCACTGGCACTACTGGGCAGTGTAATGAAATTCAGCGTTCGACTTTTGACATTTGAGATAGACAAATCAAATCTTTCTTTATTGCCCGTACTTTTAAACAAGACTTGAGGCGGAGCACGGGCTTGAGCATCAGTTCTTGACACATTTTACATGTAAAATGTGTCAAAAACTGATGCTCAAGGCCGAGCTCAGCCTCAAGTCTTGTTTATAAGTACGGGCATTAGACTTCTGATGTCACGACTATTTAATCCTTTCGTAACTTCACTTTTTTTCCAAGAATATTCCCATGCATCTATTTTGACTAGTATAAACGATTTTATGAGTTTTTCTCAATTAGATATTATCATTACAATTTCTGTTCGTTTTTTTGTTGTTTTGTATATTTTTTTTTGAATCTATGCAATAATAGTATATTACATAACGTGTGCGGAAAGTGACATTTTTCATACGAGTGGGAAATATTGTAGCACGAGGCATGAGCCGAGTGCGACAATCACACGAGTGTGAAAAATCACTTTCGCACGAGTAATGTACAGTATTTTTCCTACGATCACGTGATAATTTCACCAAATAATGTGCAATCAACATCTGGCATATTAATACACAAAATGTTACAATTTAAGTCAACATAATTGATTTCAAAATTAACAATAACTATCAATAGTGACAAAAATTCAAGTAGTTTAACTATATAATATAGGTAGGTTATTACTAATTGGTTGGATAATTATAGAAATTGAAAGTGAAATTATTATTGTTCATCATACTTCATACATACTTATCATGAATACCTTTCAAGATGATTACATTTTCCTTCTATTATAACAGGTGATTTGGATTAGTTGGTACAACATCGGACTTCTGACGAAGAGTACGCGGGTTCGATCCTCGACCGCGCCCTAATCTTTTTTTAATCTAGAAAATGACCAAAATTTCACTTTTCAAATGGATCGCTCCAAATTTAGATATTACATAGGTAAATCTAATTAAAAATTATATATTTGGCAGCTTGCCAGTGGTCAATCTTAATTAAATTTCATTTGACAGCTTTTTTATCCGTACACGTACGGATAAGTTTTTTTTCCGCACGCGTATGAATAAAAGCCACTTTCCATAGAAGTAGGCAGTGCGATATATGTCACTTTCCTATGTGATCGTAGGAAAAAGTTTTATTTGTTTTGGTAATTTTGATTTCAAGAAAATGTCAACAGTAAACATGTTCAACTTTAGCGACATCTTTGTTAGTTTTCCGTCAACCATTTAGAAAACATATAGAAAACTTCAAAAAAAAATCTATTACGAACAAGTCCTAACCTATTACGAAATTCAACAAAATTTAGTACGAAAAATCAGAAGCTGCTGGCAACACTGAATTCTTGCGCAGTGCCATTCTAGAATGGCTCTTTGCGAGGTTGGAACGAAGTAAATGGCATTACGTAGTATGAATCTCAGCTCTCAAGATTTTTCTAATCGATGGTGTTTATAGTAGGTACGTCTGATGTTCAAAAATGGATGTTCTATTAATATTTTTGTACCTTTGGTCCTTTTTTCAAGTCTACTTTCAATGGAATCCTGTAAATTATTCGACGAAGTTTGCGCCGACATATTTACGTTTAAAATACTGTATTTTTCAGGATCCAATGCGGAAAGAGCAGATTGGGCCACTGACGTTTTTCCAGTACCCACTGGTCCGGTCATTAGCACTGGATATCCGTTCGTTAGAAGGGCACTTACCAAAAAATCATATCTCACTGTATCCACAGTCGGAACTATTATTTTGTAAAAAGGGCATCTACAAATTAAGAATCAAAAATTAAAGATAATGATTAGTATTTTGAGCCTTGAATTTTAGTCATAAATAAGCCCCCTTCTAATTCTGCTTCGAGACGGCTATGTAGATATCGATATAAATTTTTTAAGAAGCTAAATACATTATACCCTTGTTCATATCGCCAACCATAGGGCAATTTTTCTGTCCAGGACATGAAAGAAAAGGATTGTGGCTCGACGAAATATTCGTATATAGTATCTTTTATTGGAAATACACTCTCTTTTTCTCGTATATAGGCATCTAATTTTTTTCTACCCTCTTCGTCTGTAGTACAGCATATTGACCAAATCATACTGAAATGTAAAACGTTTAAAATTATATTTCTAGTCATCTGTTTACCTTTTCCGCGCATCTTCCTCTTTAGGTTATGCCCCTTCCACCTATAGCGGTACTCCTTCAGCTGACTGTTCTGAACACTCCTCTGACATCTAACGGTTGACAGCTGACAAATAACTATACAATGCTTTGACAATGTACAGCTGACACACAAGTCAACAATACTTCGACAGTTGACGAGAAGTAATGCAAAGAATCGCAGCGACTTGTTGCTGGGACAAAGCGCTGCGAGAAAAAGTACAATCAGCATATCGATAGTTTGCTGCTGTGACTCATCCAGGCATAGGGGACACGTAACGTGTTGCCAACTTAATTGACAGTGACAGCAAAATCAGAGAAATTTTGGGTTGGTGCGACAAAATCCACCAGAAAAGTTACCAAGTCGGAGCGACATCTCGGTCGAAAATAGAACAAGTTCTAATTCATGCAACCGACGCGCCCAACAAATAAAAAACGCCAAGTTGCATGCAACTTTTTCGATTTGCAGCGTCAACTCGCACCGTGGAAAATAGACTGTAACCATACCGCTTCAAATAATTGGCTAAACCACCCTTTTGACACGTGGCAGTTGACAGAGCTGACATGGAATGATACAATGCATTGACAAGTGACACATAATTTAGACAGCTAACACTTATTTACCAGAATAAAAACCAAGCCTTTGTGGAATCATCGAATTTCTCTTCGCCTGCAGGATTTATTCCGTATTGTTTGGTCATAAATATATTTAGTAAATTACAACACGAAATTACGAGACTAAGTTCGGCTGTCACTTCATTTTCTTCGCAATTTAGACGTTTGAATTCAAGAACAGGTTTGACGTAAATATTAAACAGATCTGTCATCTACAAAATAAAAATTTGTATCGCTTATACCTCATTTAAAAACCAGGAGGAGTGATTTGAATTTAAGTTGGTAATTCTGTAGACCTCTGATTGGTCAGATTCAGCCCAGTTTCACACAATATTGACATCAGCTGATAGTTTTCATTTTTGATAGTTCTGACAGATAAATAAATAGTACATTACTTACATTTACATTTTTTTTAAAGTAGTAAAGTCGGTTTAGCGAGTATTAAGGGAATACTGAAGTAGAGGAACATTATATAGTGCAGAAAATATTGGTGGAATACCAGGACTTTTGAAAAATTGTGATGAGTGAATAAAAAATATCGTTCGAAGAACAAAAATGTTATCTGTGCTGGACGAAATTTTGCAAGCTTCAAAGAAACGTTCAGACTTTCTTGAAACAAATTAAATTTATCTGTGTTACCTTTTGACGAGTCAAATGTAGGTACTATTTATTTGTTATATACATATTTGGGAAGAAATCGTCAAAGTTCATCGGAAGAACATGCCATGAAAGATATAAAACAATATAGAAAAGAATGGGTTTGGTAGAAAATACATTATTGGTTTTTGAAGTTAAAAAGAAGGAAGAAGTATTTGAAAAGTGGTTTATTACACTTAATCCGGCAACATAAAGATAACTGTTGGGAATGTTTAAATTAGGTAATACAGCATATTTCTCTACAATGCTATTAATTTTGTAGTATTGTTTTTGCCAGAACATATTATCAATTGTCATATTCTTTTCAATTTAATTGTAATAAATATAATTAAAGTAACTTGACTATGTGTAATTCTCCACCATCAACAATGACCATAATAATTATTTGTTTGTTGTCGATGTGAATCTGAATCTTCTTATGTTTAAATAAGAAACGAAACAGGAAAAAGTCTTACATTTTGTTTAATGCGTAGGTACATCGGAAAAATATTCTGCAGATCAGAGGAGAAATCGACTTATGACTAATGTCTTTGCTATCAAGGCATATATTTAATATATTTGGAACACGATTGTTGAATACGTTTTCGGAACACACCCTTTAGTAACTAATCTGGTAACTTTTAGTGGTGTGAGTAAGGCTTTTAAAATTACTCCTCCTGGTTTTTAAATGAACTATAGTATAAGTTGAAAGTGAATAGATCACACCAATTCATCTTTCAAAACAATGGTTTCATTTATTCGGTGTGTCGACGAGACTCCCAATTTAGACAAATTCAAAGACTTACCCTTTCCATATACTTATCTCCATACGCTTTCTTACTATTAACCCAGGATTCTACATAGGGTAGCCATCCCCAATCTTTATAATCGTTATAAACCATTCCGCATCTGCTAACGGTCGCGGGAGAGGCGACTGCCAAATCACCAACTTCGAATAAAAGTGATACTTGTTCGGGCATCGTTATTCTGTCACTGTTAATCAACGTCAAAACCTTGTTATCATCCATCACGCTATTCATGTTTTCTATCCATACGGCGTCGACAGGACCATCGAATAAAATCCATTTTTCGTCAGGACTTTCGTCTATAAATTAATCGGGTTTTATTTTTCCCCTTTATTATAAAAGTTCATTAAGAAATATTAACCTTGACAAGTTTGTCTCATTATAGCGCTTATACATCCATCTAGCCATTCGTTGGTGCTTAAATTGTACTCTCCATAAAGTTCGGCCAAATTTAAAGCTTTGGGATTCATCGGAAATACCTCCACGTTAGTAAAACCAGTTTTGTTCAATTTCTTCAATATCCTATTGGCTCCTTGCAATGTTTGCCATGTTACCGATTTCGCGGTGCACGTTTTACCAAGAATCATCACAGAGTGCCGAGAATTTTTTGTTTCGTACAACTGTATTACTTTCGTAACGGCAATTGGAATAGGCTGAAATTTTACAATGTTACTCATTTTTTATTCACCCACATGTATATTATCCTTTTTCTGCACAGTTTACAGGTAGGCCATATCCGTTAACTGAACGTATATGATTTCATATACATCCTAGAACGTATTTGAAATCCGCCAATCAGCATTCGCGTTTAGTACTAGTCACTCATCTTTTTTTCAATTTCAAGAAACTTCAAAATATCTTGTTAAAAAAAGTCTCTCCCAAGTGCACTGGATCAAGAATATTCTTTTACAAAAGTAAACTTAAATAAAATAATCCGTATAAATTAATAACAAATACTAAAAATAGGATAAAATGGATATTTAAGGGACTACCGATTGACGTCAGTTCTTATAAAAGTATGTAATACTTCTGACGTTACATTACCATAAACCGCGATAGTCGAGTAGTAAACATATCAGACTCCCACTCGGTAGTCCCGGGTTTGATTCCCCGTGAAGATTTTTTTATTGTCAATTTAATTTTTAAATAATTATTCTGCTTGATATTGATAATGACAACAGGTAGACGCTTGAAATATTTAGCAGAATATTTATTATTATAGATAAAGGTTCGTGCGGGACTCCGACTGGCAGCATCTACTTATAACAAGCATCACATATTTAAAAAAGGAAACCGTAACATTATACAAGTTGTACATTTAAAAACTGTACGTTTATCACAAAAAATTAGTGATGACATAAAATTGAATTGGTACGATTATGAATAAAATTGTTGAAAATTTTTAATTTCAAGTTATATTTATTTTACAGTTTGCTCAAATGTTTATTTTCTAGATTTTTCTTAAATGGGTCGTAGAAAAAATATACTGTTCGACTCGTGTGGATTGTCCGTATCGCACTCGAACGATTGAGCACTCCGCCTACGGCGTCGTACTCAAACTTCGTCCTCGTGCGATATGGCAATCATATCCACACTAGTTGCACAAATTACTACTATACCAAACTTCACCGCTATAGTCAAAAGCGCTCTTATCTTGCGGGTTCAAAGGTCACTAACCATATGTATCAAATCACAACACACAGAGGTTACCAAAATGTAAGATTACAAATATACCCGGAGAAAAGAATGATGGTTGATGTTTTCTGCACACTATAGTTGACGAATTTCCACTTTTTCATTCATTCTCGAAATAATCTATCTGACAGATAACTGAAATGAAATGGTGACATGCCAAGAGTTCCTAGAATTATTGGCCACCGATATCAAAGAATACACCAGCTTAACAAGAAGCGAAGCCCGACGCAATCTCTTTGATGTTTTGGTAACAAAAATGTATGACCTTGAAAGGCCGATGTTGACAGATAACTTATTAAATACACTGAGAAAATTATCAAATGTTCAAATATCAACGATATAATTGGTCGACAAAATGAGGTAAGACAAGTATCTTATTATAAAAATGGGTCCTTTCAGACATGCGCATATAAAAAAGGATTGGAAGCTTCGCTTCTTGTTAAGCTGGTGTATTCTTTGCCGATATGTTGAGTATTCAGCTAAAAAGTCATTTTAAATTTGAAGATATACGCTTCGGGGTTGTATTCATAATTTTAATAAAGCAATATACATGTTCGCAATGATCAAAAACGTGCAAAAATCTTATGTTTTGAAGGGTAGACCTTAACTGTCATTCTTGTCAGAAAAAAACACTTTTAGTTGGCCACACTGACCTTAGACTGAACTCCTCTATTAGCTCAGATTAATCTATGATCACGAGACCAATCCGTCGCCTCTGCGATTCAAACACCGAACGTAGCGTATATTTCGATGATTTTCAACAAAAACTGACAACTGACATGACATATGACAACTATGACTAACCAGTCGTATAGACATTACTGAGCATTTGGCGGTAGTTTAGTTAGGAAGTGACTTAGTGATATTTCAACTGGCTTCTATTTCAAGTACTGTTTTGTTGACCTTAAAAAGTACCTGTAAGTTATTATTTTCCATATATTCGGTAATAGCATAATTCAAATCCATATAGTCTACCACAGGAATTATTACTCCCGGAAAAATATCAGACATGATACCATTAAATAACGGTAAGTCGTCAGAAGTTAATCTAGCTATATTCATATCTCTCATTGCTAGATAAACCATTTGTTCTTCTGGTAAATTTGGCATTTGACGCCTCTTTCTACCCGCATATCTCAATAACGCAACCATAGATCTTAAACCAAAATCATAGTGGTCTTGTTTGCTCAATTGTTGAACCGCCAAACGATATAGAGTAAATACCTGGAAAAGAAGTAGTCCATGAAATAATGTAAATAATTTGTACGCAGTGGCGTGGAGGGATAGAATTTGTTTATTAAAAACAGAATAATCTAATGGTTAATATTTAAAGAAAACTCATTACCTTCTTGGCCAATACTTTGGTATTTTGAAATCCATCGCTGAATAAGACATTTTCTGCAATGATACCACTATCGGGAACCATCATAGAGATGGGTCTAAACATAGATTTTAAATTGTCCGGCAATTCAGTTCTACCGGCGTAACCGGGATTCATTGTTATGAATATTCCAACTGTTAGTTTTAACTTGATCTCTAATCCTAAGAAGTATCGATAAAATTTATAAAAATTAATTCAAGCATATTTATTTGATATCATTTCACGCGTTTCCGTACCGTTCATCCGTCTGTGATATACCTATAGACTCCGTTTCACATAAGAAGAAGCCGCGTGAAGCTTGCCCACTGTCTTGCGCAGAAATCAAAATCAGGCTTTATCTTTTTCGCCTCGTAACGACCAAAGATAAAAAAACACTGCAGCTACCACTAATGGCGTTACAGTTTTCATTCTAGTTCTCATTAAATTAGCAATTTTAGTACTGACGAGACTCCCCTTCCCCGGTAACGACCGTTTCGTGCCATTGGCGTAACAAACGTTTTTTCAAGCAGACAGTTATTTTAATTTTTAACGTTTGAGGTTGTGTTTGAATTAATCATTTTCTGTCGAATAGTTTTGATTATTAAATATTTTAAGACGTTTAACTAGTGTCTGTGAGTGTTGTGTGTTCCATTGAATCTAAAACCATGTCTTCTACAAAACTCAGTGAAACGAAGTCTACCAACTATTTTTATTCCAGCGGCGTATCATAGGTAAGTTTTACAAAAAATAATTTAATTCTGAATTCTATTTTTTTCTAAGTTCGCAAATATAGCACATGGCAACTCCAGCTTAAGCCGTTGTTGAGTGATTAAAAATTGAAAACGGTGGTTATGTTACTTGCCTTTTGAAAAAAGGAGAGACATACCCTACTAAATAATAACAAACAATCAGTAACATTTCAATATTATTCGAAGTAATTTGGAGTAATTTTAACACCCTTCAAGAAAAAAATTAACATGAGTCGTTAGTTACTTTAAAACTGTGCAGCTTTAATAGTTATTTATGTACCAAGGGTATAAATAGATATTCATGCCCTGAGGGCGACGTCTTACGAAGTAAGACGCCCGCGGTACATACAAACTTTTTTATATCATACCAGTTCATTATTGCAATCCAATCTCAATACAAATCAGTATTTTAAAAAATCCGGTTTGGATCAATAACATTGCCATTTTATCATAATACATTAGGTGAATGTTGACAAATGTAAATGTCATAAAATCACAATAATTTTCATATGTGTCAAAGTTAGAAGTCAAAATGAACGAAGATTTTGGAATTCCTGACAAAATTATTGAAAGAGCAAAGAAAGCAAATGAAAATCTGTCGCCAAAAAAGTCTAAAGAAGCTTACGACATTGAATACGAAAAATTATTAAATTGTATGCAAGAAAACTACGTGAAAGATGTTAATGAAACTTTGTTGCTTGGATATACTTTGGCGATCTCTTTATACCTGCACGGCCGACATCCTCACCTCACCCCTTTACATATGGTGGTGGAAAGTGTTGCAGAAAGAACAAGATACAGACTAAGTAGAGAGGCAATCATTAAAAAAAAAACACCTCCTCACTTCTTAGAAATCAGACAACCTGGGACATGCCACAAGACGGTATGAAGAAAAAGTATAACTTTTCAAAGAAATTCGTTACGGAAATGAGCAACAAGAAGGAATGGGATCCAAATACCATTACCAGACTTGGAAAGAATGCCATTCAATGGTACACAGACGGCTCAAAAGCAATAGAAGGAACTGGGATAGGAGTGTTCGGGCCAAGAACCAAACACTCTGAAAGCTTGAGAAAAACCCCAAGTATCTTTCAAGCGGAAATCCACGCCATAAGAAAGTGCGCCCAGTTCAATATTGATAAAGGATACAGAAGACAAAGGATTATCATAATGTCGGATAGTCAAGCAGCCTGAGCTCTTGTGTAATCAGTTCCAAAATGGTGTGGGAATGCCTAGACAAACTCAATGAACTAAGCGAGAACAACATTACTATGGATTCCAGGACACACTGGAATAGAAGGAAATGAAATAGCAGATGAACTAGCAAAAAGGGGGACTGAAATGTCTTTCTGGGGGCCCGAACCCTTTTGCGGAATCAGCCCCAATGTAATATTGGAAGTAATAAGTAAAGCCGAGAAAAAGAGAAGATCTGATCATTGGAAAGATCTAGTAGGGCTTATACAATCAAAGACTCTTCTGGGTGACTACAACCTGTTGAGATCAAAAGAATGCATAAGTCAAAGTAAAACTGCGCTTAAGAGTTTTAACAGGGATCCTAACGGGACATTGTCGCCTGAATGGGCACCTGAAAAATCTCAAAATGGTGGAGGAAGAAGAATGCAGATTTTGTGGAATGGAAGAAGAAACCTCCATCCACATACTTTCCAACTGCACAGCACTTCAGAATCCTAGAGCACAGCACCTGGAAGATTACTGGATAGAAGAGGAACATTTGCCTAAGTTGAAGCCTGCAGACATCCTAAAATTCCTCCGGGAAATAGGACTAAAAGAACTACTAGTTTCTGAGACTCTCTTCAGAAACTGAGTAGAAGTAAGGGGGCACAATAGATCTTTTAGGTCTCAGTGAATGTCACCCCAAAAATCACACATACATAATTACACACCCGCACGGGTAAAAAGTACGACATTAGATAGTTGGTAACTAAGCAATAAAAACACAATAATGAACTAGTATGACATAAATAATAAAAGAGTGAATATTTTAACAAGAATAACCCAAGTTTAATGTAATTTTTCAAAACAATTTGTACTACCACTTACCTTCAAAAACAAATAATTTCTGTTTCGTAGACACGGCCGATAAGATACACAAGATCTGTTGAGCAACTACAGACAATACTTCGATGTTAATTCTATTAAACTCATCAAAACATCCCCACGCTCCGGTTTGCGCCAAACCAGAAAAGCATTTCCCCATACTTTTATAATCCAAGCCTTCGGAACAGTTATTAACTATCACCCACATGCCCATAGCTTTCCCGAGATCTTTAACGGTCTCGGTTTTTCCTGTTCCCGCGGGACCTTTAGGACTGCCACCTCGATATAAATGCAGTGCTGTGGTCAACGTTATATAACATCTGAAATTAAAAATTCAAAACTTTCATAAATATATTGGATGCTGTAAATAAACCGTCGAATAGAAAGATGTCGAGAACCGACAGATAGATAGATAGGCGATAATTTCTATATCATACAGTGGCGGCTCAGCGAGCACTTTCAAACACCCGCGATCGCACTTCTCCCCCTTGACGATCTAAAATTAAGCCTTTTTTCCAAAAATTGCAGAACACCTTAAAAATTTCACCTTGAGCAGCCACAAGACAATAATTATTTCATTTCGATTACAAAAAATTTATTAACCTGTCTGTTAGAGGTGTTATCACTAGCCTTCCAGAATTTCCATTGTATTCGTAACCATACATGAAACAGGTATTGGTTTGTCTTATGAGGCAATCATCGATATCTCGATCCCAGTAAAATCTCAACTGAGAAAACCATTCAAAAGCATTCGTATCTCTGCAATCTAGAATAGACGGTTTTGCTGATTATAATTGTGTATTTTCGAATAAACATACCCCTATATAATTCAAAATTAACCAGAAACATC
Organism: Galerucella tenella; assembly: GCA_910591685.1. Lineage (NCBI taxonomy): Eukaryota > Metazoa > Arthropoda > Insecta > Coleoptera > Chrysomelidae > Galerucella > Galerucella tenella. The sequence continues at coordinate 6,747 of CAJUYH010003971.1, read as the reverse complement.
AAAGATAACTATATCGACTGAATAGCAAAGATCTACACTGTCGTGTCCAATGTAGGATCAAGACAAGTCGATAATTGGAATCATCATTGGCCACAGGCCATGGTGGAAGTGGTAACAAAATGAAAGGTTATGATAAGTAAGTCATGTCAAATTTGATGATAAATAAGTATGTATGGTTCATCCAATAGCTTTTTTGGTGTGCGTCATCGATAGTTAATGTCTACCCAACTCATTACGTAGGAAGAAACGGAAAAAAGGCAGGTCTGGGATTGATACCAATCAAAATATCACAATAATGAACCGTTTAAATGTATTACAAACGTTAACCCTAATCTTTGACTTACAAAAATTTGATTGGTTGATGTTTAGATTACGCTCAAGCTCAACCTATCAATCGAGAGTTTAAAATACTATGAAGGCGTTACATTCGTAGCGCAATAAGTCTTACGTCTTTTTCTACTGTCACACTGACAGTTCTTGACAGGTCTGTACTTTGTTGTTTACGGTCAATTATTATTTATGGAAAGTGAATATTAATCTTATTGTTTTATTTATATGAATAATACAAAAATATGCATGAATACACGGAAAAACATCAGTATTTTGAAAATTCTCAAGTATTTTCAGTTAGAAAAAGAAGCTGGTGATTATTAATTGCATAGCTTTTTCGAATTTGGCTAAATACAATCCTGATGATCTTATTTATCAAATTTAAGGTTAGCTATATGTCAAAATAGCAAATAAAATAAACGACATGCCGAAAACCCGGATATACGTCACAATCGATGACGCACACCAAGAAGGGTATTATTTTAACTATAAGCTTTATGTCAAGATAGCAAATAAAATAAACGACATGCCGAAATCCCAGATATACGTCACAAACGATGACGCACACCAAAAAGGTGTGCGTTATTTGGAAAAACAAGATGGATTTTGTTGGAATAAATAACGAAAATAGCACTTAACTTGGTTGGAATCAGGGATGTTGCGAACATTCGCATCCGCATCCGCAAATGCGGAGCTTCCTCATAGATTTGGACATCTGCATCTGCATCCACATCCGCATTAATCAGTGCGGATGTTCATGCGGATGCGAATATTTTTATACATATTTTTTACACCGATGACTGAAGAAAAGATTAAAGATTACATTTTAAAGATGATAAATACTGAGAATGACGTTTTTGAATCTCTTAATACCAATACCGAAAGAGCTAAGAGAATAAAAATGTCTGATTGCACGGAAAATGATATGGAACAACTTGGAACAGGGACATCAGGTTTCAACAGAAAGTCATGTTTACAAAACGACCTTGCTATGATATTAGATTCGTCGAGTGAAGACGAGAGTACAGAAATGCCAGATAAAATTAGCATTGAGGCTGTACTCAAAAAGGAGTTACTCGCTCACCGCACTGAAAAGAGAATTAATGTGGATGAAAATCCTCTAAATTGGTGGAGTGTTCATAGAGAGGAATTTGAGGTATTATCGCCGATAGTTCGAAGATTTTTATCCTCTCCACCGGGCAGTGTTCCTAGCGAACAATTATTTAGTAGCGCGGGTTTAATTTATGAACCTCTGCGTAATCGCCTTGAACCAGAAAAGGCGGCAATACTCCTGTTCATTAAGTATAATGCTCCTATTTTTAATTTTAATTAGGTACTAATATACCAATAGGTGTTTAATATATACTAATGTTTCATTTAATTACAATAAAAATATTAATAATTAAGTTATCATTGATTTAATTCTTCATTAATAGACTTTATTTACATAATAATGGCTGAAATGATAATGATGATGATGATGATGGTTTACATAATATCTTAAACATCCGTATCCGCATCCGCATCCGCGGATGTGAGCCCTGAAAACTCCGCATCCGCATTCGCATCCGCGGATGTGAAAAAATCAGCATTCGCAACATCCCTGGTTGGAATATAATACTTGATTAAAAATAAAGCAACAAACGTAAAAAAGGTGTACCTAATAAAGATTGAAGTAATAATATTTTCACATAAACACAAAAACTGTCAAATGTCGATGTCAGTTGTATCAAAAAAGAGCTGTGAGAAACGGGCGGTAATCACTAGTCTGCAGGAATGCCAACTTAAATTCAAATAGCTCCTCTTGGATTAAAAACAAGGTATAGTCAAATGCAGTCTTATCATGCGGGTCATACGATTCAACAAAGACATACTCACCGTTTTTGTTTTCTTTTATTGCGTTTAATCATAACTTCCAAATAAAATCGGTAAGATGAATAAGATAGACTTATACAATTTTGACAGGAGAAAAAAGGATATGTACCTATTTAGTTTTCAGCGATTCTAAAAAGTCTTTCAGCAGCAAAGTTTTTATTTAAATGTCAGTTATGTGACTTTGACAATTCAAAGTGACAATATGGATAATAAGAATTAATTTTCCGGTATTTTGCATCCTCAAGCAAAAAAATGGTACTTAATCTGATAGATTATTTCGAGAATGAATGAAAAAGTGGAAATTCGTGAACCATAATTATTTTCTCGGGGTATATTTGTAATCTCACATTTTGGTAACCTCTGTATCTTCTGATTTGATACATATGGTTAGTGACCTTTGAACCCGCACGATAAGAGCGCTTTTGACTATATTTAAAGTTAAATGCATAACCTAGCTTGGGTTGAGGTACAGTAGACAGAATTGTCGCAGTACAGGGTTCTGAACTGATCACTCTCAGAAACCAAATCCAAGCTAATTAAGATAATTTATAATTAAAAATTTTAAATATTATTCGTGATTTTGACTTACTAGCTTTATATAGTCGATCAATAACATCTCTTGAATGTATTTCGATCGTAATGAGTGCGTTAGTTTTGAGCCGCTGCAATTTCGTCAGCTCTTTTCTACTCAATTCTGATAATTTACTTAAAACTTGGTTCTGCTTCTTTCTTAGACGCTTGAGGGGTTTTTTACTTTCTAAAATTTTCGAATGGACTAACGCTCGAGTACAATCCGTAGTCCATTGAATCTAAGGAATCGTAAAATTAATTTAAAAAACGCTTTTAAAATAATTCTAACACTGTATCGTTAACTAACGGAAAACTGAAGCTTAGTAGTATCTATGATGATATAATTGAACGAATTGACCCCCAAAAATCCTATAAATTTTAAATATTTTTTTATCCCAGGATTTGGAGGGAAGGAAATGAAATTATAGTCTTCATCAGGTTAAATATTTTTATAAATACAAAAAGGTATTGACTTACTAAACTACTAGCATTGCATAATTGACCACAATTAGCCATTAACCACTTGTCGCGTTTATTTAACATTTTCTTCAATTCGCCTCTGATGGGTTTGAAGGCCAATTTTAGTATGTACTGCATGGCAGCTTCAAGACGTACTAACCAATCTTCGGAAGGTCCATCTAAAATAAATGGTTTTACGAATTCCATATATTCCCCATCGTCGGCGAACATTCCCAGGCATTCTTGCTTGTTGATAGCTAAGCGAAACCAAAATTATTTTATTTCAATTAATTTTGTGTATTTTTATTCATATTTTTCATTTTTTTCCAATTTTATTATCCATTATTTGATTCCAATAAATTTTTTCATTGAATTTTTTTATTTTTATTTTTTTCTCTTTATTCTTTTATTCCAATTCTATTGATAAAAAAAATTATTCTTTACTAAATAAACTTTATACCTGTATTTTTTTGAATTTTCACTTTATTTATATTATCGAACATCTTCTTCAAATGCGTCTGTACCAACTCGGGTTTTTTGGAATTTCCCAAAATTTCCAACATATCGTCGTTCGAAATAAAATAGAATCTCGGAAAAACGTGACGTTTCGTCTCCAAATACTTCTCTAATGCTCTTTGCAACAAATCTAATTTATCGTACATTTTATTCAATTTATTGAGCAAATAAGGAGGTGGTCGAAAATGAGTAGCTTGCAATGCCGATTTGGAGAAGTACAATCGGGTCGTAATATCTCTCCAAGTTTCCGTTAATTGATCAAAGTCTTCCGTTTCTTTCGGCAGTTGTCTTCGAATGTCCTCACCGAAAAATATATTCTAGAAAAAAATTAATTAATCATCTTATAGTACATTCAATAGACTTCTTGGTGTGCGACATCTTAGAAAAAGACGTAAGACACATTGCCACTACGGAAGATACGTCCACATCCTATTTTGAATGCTGTAATTTCTTCCGATTGATAGGTTGCGCTTGCGCGTAATCTAAACATCAACCAATCAATTTTTTAAGTCAAAGATTAGGGTTAACGTTGGGTTGGTATCTCAATTGCCGCAAAATAACTAACCAGAAAAGGAATTTCTGGCCAAAACATAACAATTTGCACTGATAGTAGACAAGCCCTATTAGCCTTGAACAGACAACGTGTTATATCGGGGCTAGTACTAGAGTGCCACCAAGATTTAGCTAACGCCTCGGAAGATAACAATATTATCCTGAGGTTGAGTTAAAGGGCACGATAGGAGTAAAGGTAATCGAATTTCCGATTCTTTAGCCAGGGAAACATTTTTGTATTCTGTGTAAAATTTTTTATTTAAAATTGCAAAGCGCTTTCGGCTGTTAAGCCATCATCAGTGCCATACCTGCAAGTAAGCAATAATCGTTTGAAAAATTGTTTATAAAGAAATTAGAAAAGAATTACTTACTCGTCAGATATGAAACAAGAAACCTAGTCAAATGTCTACAACACATTAACGTCACTACATTAAATTTAATTTTTTTTTTTTTTTTAAATTAATTATCCCCTGTTTGGGGTTAAAATGTATTCATATTATGAACATTTTTAATTTTATTAAATTCTTCAGCCACTACACGAACACGTGTTAGTAGACCGGAAGACGAAGTGACACTACTTCAATTAAAAAAAAAAAAAAAAAAAAAAAAAAAAAAGAAGATTTACAAATTAGTAAAGAATTGCAAAACAATAATCTTTATAATATTTGTCTGAATAAGCAAGTACAATTAAATAGATCTTATGTTCCTTTGCATAGACCTTTAATAGTTAATAGATTAAATAGTATATCCATAAAAGTTCTCTCTATGATGATTTTCATATTTATCAACAGCATTATCAGATTGATACCATACAGTTCAATTAATAATCATCAATTCAAAAATTTTTCCATATTTTTAAATTACAAAATTTATTTTTGGATATTTCTGGACTCTTGTTAGGTTGTTTGTTTGAATTAGATTTGGGAATGGGTTCTCATTAGACCCTTAATCTTTTTCTGGCTAAGATGTTTTGATTAATTAGTTCTCATTAGACTCTAAATCAGAATTTTCTCAATGAAAATGACTTACATTGGTTTTGGGATATAATTAGATACATATTCAACTAATAGTTCACTTTGCATTTAAATGTATTTTTGTTATTAATAATTTGCTGGAATTTGATTTACATACTTCATTCTTTGAATGATTGTTGTGTTTGGAGTTTCTTCTGACCATTTATTAGTTTTCTATTTTAATTAGATTTAGGAAAGGGTTCTCATTAGACCCATAATATTTTTTGGTTTGGTATCAGATTTGAATAATACGTTCTCATTAGACTTTAAAATCAGATCTGTTCCTTTATTTAGATGGCTGAATTTTGGTTTTGAGGGACTACCAGATCACAATTTTTATTCATTAAAATTTGTTATTCGAAATTATGTTCAGATAATTACTTTCATTTATTCACACAAATATTTTATAATTTTCAAATTAATTTATTTGATTTTGGAATCTCTCTTGACCTATTTGTGAATTTTCTATTTTGAATTAGATTTAGCAATGGGTTCTCATTAGACCCTTAATCTTTTTCGGCATCTTATGATTTGATGGGTTCTCATTAGACCTCAATATATCAAATTAATTTATAATTTATTTAGAAAATTCACATATTTGGTTTTGTGACATTACCAGATCAAAGAAAGTTTTTTACAATAATTTTACTTTTATGCTCATGTTGTATAGATTGAGTTCTGTGTCAACTTGAATTGTCCGGAGCTATCGTCGATCAGAGAGTGTGTGTTCGGTGAGTCTTGGCATACCTGCCGATATAAAGGAGATGTCTCCCAGTGACCTGTGTACCTTCCTGGGAAGGACAGGATGGACGATGACCTAGGAGGACAGCTCCTCGGGAGGATGTACAATGGGTCACATGTGGCCTAAGTGCTGTGAGCTTACACTCACCCTCCTTACTCTACAGATACAGATATAGACTATGAGCCCATGGGGAAAAAGTGTGGCGATTTGAAACAGCAGCAAACCTATTCAGAACGATAGTTTATCATGCCGCCATCAGTTCCAGCACTATGGCGTACATTTTCTCTTGTGCAGAAAAGCGCTGTGGAAAACTAAACATTTTATTTTCCACCCCCTGAAAATGTGATGAAACTATACGCCGTTTGTTACATTTGATAGTAGAATCACAGGGGATCGGTCCAGACACTATGACGTTCAAAAATAATCGTTCGGAAAATCTTGGAAATTTTTTGAAAACTCTTATTTTCTACCCTCTAAAAAGGTGATTTGAAACTGTACGGCTTTTTTTTTGAGTAGTTGGGTGGCTTTGGCAGAGACCAATTTGCCAGATTAATTTGACGAGTTATTTAACAAAGTTATCTTGTAAACAAATTTGTTAGTGTTAAAAAAAATATGTATATATGTTGTTAGTATTTGTGCATCTATTTATTTATTTCATTTATTTCGACTTTTTTTTTTTCTTTTTTTTTC
>CAJUYH010003970.1:29573-48868 GCA_910591685.1 Galerucella tenella | reverse complement strand
TTTTCGATGTCAAATTCTGCTTTAGCGACCCAAAAAACCCCCCTTAACGATTTTCGGTTCGTCTTTTTCGAATGTATCAGAAAAATTCTCGGAGAGGACGTCTACGCCAGGTGTGTGGGGGGTGTTCGCCGATGCCATATTTGCATTCAGCGACCCAAAAAGCCCCACTTAACGATTAACGTCTTTTTCGAATGTGTCTGGAAAAGCCTAGGAGAAGATGTTCAGGTCCAGGTTGCAGTGCACCAGGTGCTCGGGGGATCGTTTTCAACGTCAAATTCTGCTTAAGCGACCCATAAAACTCCCCCACAATGATTTTTGGGTTGTTTTTGACACTCTTGTCAGGAAAATTCTCGGAGATGACGTCTACGTGCAGGTTGGGGCGCACCAGGTGTGCGGGGGGTGTTCGCCGATGCCATATTTGAATTCAGCGACCCAAAAAAACTCCGGGCGCCAAGTGTTTTTCCTTCCCCGCACGAATTCTGGGAGTGTTCCACGGAGATGACGTTCGTCGGCGTTCCTGAGCCCCAGGTGGTCAGTCATGTCAATTTGAACATCATAATCGTGATCAGCGACCTCGAAAACCCCCGAGTACCCATTCTGGGCCAGTTCTGACTCTTTCTTAAGGCGGCGCCAGACATGCGGCATTCGGCGAATACCGAGCGACTGCTCGCCAAGTAGCGAGTGTGTGGACGGGTTGATCGCTACTTGCCGATGACCAATTTTAGTATTTGTGCAGTGCTCGCGTAGTTCCCGTTGTGTGTCGGTCTTTCGAAGCAAAATCAAAGGAAACGAATATTTGCCGTATAACGCTCTGAATGCGCATCCAACGAATGGCGAATATCTGGTTTAGGTGCTTGTCATTTGGCGCACACCTTGCCGAGTAACTCAACTACTTGCTACTTGGCGAGCAGTCGCTCGGTATTCGCCGAATGCCGCATGTCTGGCGCCGCCTTTACAAAGTTATTAAGTTGTCCGAATGCATTTTTGGCTGCAACAATGCAATTTCTGATTTTGGACAAATGAAAACTAGGTAACTGTTTTACAAATAATGTTTGCAAGCGAATGCCTTTTTTCGCGTATAATGACGCGACTAACTAATCGAATTGTATGATTGATTCAATTTAGAAAATTACAACATGAGATGTGTATTTATACAGTACTCTAAAATGTAATCTATATTTTGAATGACATATGCAACCGATTTTTGTAGATAGGTGAGTTACTCTATAAACACAGATACTGGTTCGAGGTTGCTCTAACGTAGTGGACTTGTTCATAGGGAAACATGTGATGTATGCCTTTGACTAAGAGATAAATGTGGTGGCAATCGCCGGTCGGTAAATGGAAATGGTCGATTTCGGTTTTTATAGTGATAGTTGATGGTAAAAATGGCGCAGTCCAAATGGTATTGGGATAAAGCTTGTGCTATGGATGGTTCCAAATGTAAGTTTTTTAAATATATTCTTGTTTCTTGAGTCGCCACTGTTTGCTTTTACTATTTTATGCATTTATAATAATATAATGATTTTAAGGTAGGTAATCATTGCCAGCAATAATATGCCTTTAAACATTTAATTTGTTGCTGAGTATGCTGAGTATACAGTATGGTCCAAATAAATTCATTATTTCGTAAGTCGGAGAAATGCGTGAAGCCAACTTTTCCTGATAGTCCGGGGCATTTAGAACAAGATCACCCGAATAGAGGAAATTTTGGAGCACAACAGATATGTATCAAGATGCGGTTTTCTGCGTTGTGTTCGGGAGGGTCCCAGAAAATACTGGGAAAAATGCATTTTCCAATTGCATCATTACTTGCACCATTATGGGAACGATTGGAAGCTCGGAAAAATCGCTCGGAAATCGTTATTCGGGCATTAGAATTTCCCGGGGGTGCACGGGGTGGCTCTGTGGGGGTGCGCGGTGGTGAAATGGGGGAGGAATGGCAACGGGCATGAAAATCGCTCCAAACTCGTTCCTCGGGGGGTTTTCGGGGATGCTGAATTCAGTTCTGGCATTGGAATTACCCGGGGGTGCTCAGGGGTGCCCCTGCAGGGGTATCCAGGGGGTCATTCGGGGGGGAAATCGCATAGTCCATGTAAATGGCTCAAAAATAGTTACTCGGGGGTTTTCGGAGATGCCGAGCGCCACCGGGTAATTCCAATGCCAGAATGAAATTCAGCATCCCCGAAAACCACCGAGTAACGAGTTTGGAGCGATTTTCATGCCCGCTGCCATTCCTCCCTCATTCCTCCCCCATTCCTCCACCACCCCCACACAGCCATCCCCGTGCAGCCCCGGTTCTAAAGCCCGAGTAACGATTTCCGAACGATTTTTACGAGTTTCAAATAATTCCCATAATGATGCAATTGGAAAATGCATTTTCCGGTCCAAAAGGCGTTTTTCAAAAAAGTGCTAACCCACATTTTTCCCAGCCTTTTCTTGGACCTTCCTGAACACAATGCAGAAAACTGCATCTCGATATCTGTTGTGCTTCCAAAATGTCCTCTATTTTTCCTAAATGCCCTGGTCTACGAGTTATTTTTGCAATCTCAATGCGTATCCGCTCTTTGAGTTCATTGAGTTTGTAGCTTAATTATGTACACTTTTCTTTTCTTTTGAAGTATCTCCATAAAAAGAAATCGAGAGGGCTTAATTGAGGGGACCTTCCAACTCTTTGTCTATTATTGACATCTCATACTGAATGTCACACTGTAGAATAATCACCTGTATTGTTGTGTCCTGGATAGCCATTCCTTCTTATTTTTTGGGAAAAATTTTAATGTTATTTATTCACCATTCCCTCCCCGAATTATGAGGAAGTAGTAGTCTGGAAACTGGAGCAGTCCCATCATCAGTTCCAGTCGTTTTACTTAGTCGCGTCAATGAAGCCTTTGCTTCGGAAGTCCTCAAGAACAGCTCCGATTTTGATGATTTTTTTTTTATTTTGTTTTTTTATATTATTCAAAATCAGAAACCTCTTAGAGCGAGGACGGAACTATTTATATTGTTTAAACAATATCAACGATATTTATATAAAAAAATCAGTTTGGTCTCTATTTTTTTGTAAAAAAATCTCCATATATTAATCTAATTGTAACAAATAGTTGTTACAAAAAAGTTTTTAACAATAATTTAATATTAAAACAAAAACAAAACATTTATGTATTACCAGCATACGCTACAAATACTTCTTTTTGCTCACACATATGTGGACGAGGATCTCTTGAGTATATTTTTCTTAATATTATTTTCGATGTTGCCTTTAAATCATCATATCAGCATGTTGACGCTACTGATAGCAGAATCAATGAAGATTCTAAAGCAATTGATAAAATTGTAGAGTTTTTCAAAATTCACAACCCCTTTCCTGACGTAAAGGAAGTCATGGCAATTTCCACAGGAATTGTAGGTGACGAAACTATTAATTGTTATTTAAATTAAATTAAGATATAAAATCAGAGGTTTTAACTTCAAAGATATGAAAATGACCACGAAAGATACTGTTAAATCTTTATTGATCATGAGCGGTAAAAAAAGAAAAATAAAAATTTGCAGATATTTGTCAACAGTATATTAGATATTTACGTAATAATTATGGCACTTATGTTATATTTGTATTTGATGGATATAGTAATGATGGAACTAAAGTGTCTGAGAGAAATCGTAGATATATAGGCAATACTTCCATTGATTATTTATTTGAAGAAGACATGCCTTTAAACACAACGAAAGAGAAACTTTTAGGTAATAGCAAAAATAAAAATAGGTTTATTAATCTTATCTGCAAAAAACTAGGCGAAAATAATGTTGAGTGGAGTCAAGCCGAAAGTGATGCTGATCGATTAATTGTGCAATCTGCTATAGATTGTTCCTCTCTTCAAGTAGTTGTTGTAGCTCAAAAATTACATGCAGCATCTGAAAATATTATGGTTGAAGAGCAAAATGAAGAAGTGCTTTTTAATGATGGTATTGATTGTATTCTAGCAATGTATGGTGCTAAAACTGCCAAATACTTGAATGAACTGCGATATAAACGTTTCATAGCATTAGCTTCAAAAAATAAAAGCGTACAACTTAATTCCTTACCTCCGACAGAAGATGCAGCAAAACAACATATTAAAAGAGTCTACTTACAAGTTCAGCAATGGAAAAATAATTCATCGATACCACCTGAAGAATGGGGTTGGCGAAAAGAGAATTATTTAAAACCAATCAAAATGACACAACCAGCAGCACCTGACAACGTTTTAAAATTGATATTTTGCTCTTGCAAAACAGGATGCGGTTCAGCGTGTGGCTGCAGAAAAAGTGGTCTTCATTGCTCACCAAACTGCATAGTTCGCAGTGGAAATGACTGCAGTAACCACCCACCACTTGAAGAAGAAGAGGAAGTCTCCGAAACGCGAAATGAGAATGAAAATTAAATGTACTTTTTTTGTATATAAAATAATGAATTTTCTATGGTCAATAAAAAATTTATATTTTGGTCCACAAATTAATTCCATGTCATTACTACACAGAACAAACTTATAGATAATTGTTTATAACGAAACGTTGAAATAAAGAATTTAAAAATATTGTGGTTTAATTTCCCAAGAAATTAAAAAAAGAATTCATTAATATATTTACAAGTTTTTAATGGATATTGTATAGTGGAAATTTTTTTTGTGCATAAATATCACAGATATTGTTTAAACACGATAAATAGTTCCGTCCCCACTCCAAGAGGTTTCTGATTTTAAAGAATATAAAAAAACAAAATTTTGAAAAAAAACAAACATCAAAATAGGAGCTGTTCTTGAGTTCTTGAAGATTGCCTGTTTTATGTATTCATTGACTCCACTATACCAGCTCAACCACAAATATAAGAATTTAGAATATCTATTAAAGAAAAATCCACCGCACTGGATTCTACTGAATGTTTACAATAAATCGTTTTCTTTGTAATGACGCAGTTTGCTTCAAAAATATACTAGTAGTACGAAGTAAACATATAAATAATTTGTAACAAAATCGGGTAGCTATTATAAATATTTTGTTCGGTCGCGCATAAGAATCACGGCAGTTTGATATCCTCGGGTCACCTAAAGTCGCGTCATGGCTGTTTCTGATTTCCCAGAGGCTGGATAAAGTTCGATTTAACGATAAATCGTGACAAACAGAAAAACCCTACCTACTGTGTAAACAAATCCGTAGCAAAGTATTTTTTAGAAACTTTCTTTTCAGTTTCTTCCTTTTTTTGTTATTACATTGGAAAGAAATCAAGTATCAATGTCCCATCGGATTTAGGTGATAACTATTTAAAATATATAACTTAATAAGTGTTAAAATTTTAAAATTTAATAGTATATTACGTAACGAGTGCGGAAAGTGACACTTTCGCACAAGTAATGTACACAATTTTTCTTATGACCAAGCGATAATTGTAACAAATATTGTTTAATGTAATGGTTTTAAAAAAATAATGTTGACATCGGTGAGTGCGGAAATGAAATGAGTGAAATTCACTTTGCAACGAGTTGTGTACACTATTTTTCCTACGACCATAAATATTTAAAAAGTACCTTAGGTTTTTCGCTACTATCAGTATCAACTTCCATTATAATAAAAAACCGAGACCAACACTTTTTATTTCTAGTTTATCTCACAATTATAATTCGTTTACACTTTTATGTGATAAATATTCCACTTACAATTCACAAACACTATTTCAATTCTTTGTGTTATAATTTGAGAATTTTGACATAAGCCTACTTTATTATTTTTCACTTTTATAATTAGTATATATTTTTTACGATCACGCGATAAATTTACGAAATATTATGGTTTTATTTATTTGAAAACATCAATAGCTGTACCTACCTACAATTTATGATTATTTTTAAAATAATCAGTTTGTAGTGCAAAATATTTTCAAAATAACGCAGAAGACATTTTAATTTTTTTTGTAATTTGATTTTTTTAAATTCCTATAGCTATACTATATAGTCTATATAGAAAGGACAAGGAGTAATAAATCATTCATTTAAGTAGATTTCATAGACGTACCAAAATATATTTTAAGAGGGTAGGTATACCGTAAGGTACATTTTGTATTGAACGAATGAGTTGCAGCTATACTAAAGAATATACGATTTAGGTCAGAGGTAACGGGATGTACTAATTTTAATAAAAAAAAGTGATAGAGGTACATAAATTTTAGTAAGTTTGATAAAGAAAGGCAACACAGTTTATTCATAATAGAAAACAAACCAATCTGTAACAATAATTATTTTATATATTTTTGTTCTTTTTCTAAGAAGATTAATTCAAACTTTGAATATTGTCACAAATAAATTACAAGTCGTTGGCGTAAAGCAGAGCTTTTGGAGTGGCTTATTTCGAAAAATATTAAGTTTCCAAAAGATCCACTAAGGAAAGAACTTTACAGAATTGCAAAAATGAGCAAGAATAAATACAAAACCTACATTGTAGAAGAAATGGCTTCTTCTCGTGGTATATCAGTTCTTCGACTTCCCCCTTATCATTGTGAACTTAATCACATAGAATTAATATGGGCTCAGGTAAAGGGGGAAGTTGGAAAAAAAATACTACTTTTAAAATAAACGATGTTGTGAAATTGTTTGAGAGTGCTGTAAGTCATGTTAGTAAGGAAAATTGGACAAACTGTATCGAGCATGTTATCAAAGTAGAGGCAAATATGTGGAAAATTGACAATATTTGTGATGATTTAATCGACCCTATTATTATTAATGTCAACAACGATTCTTCCTCTTCCGAGTCGGATATAGAATAAAATGTAAGTAATAAATGTATTCCAATAATTCTTTCTTTTCATTTTTGATTATATTATAATTTAAAACGTATTTTTTTCCCAAAATACACACCACTGCATTGCGTTATTGCTTATCTGCTAATCCTTTAACAATGAAGAAACCCTAAACTTTGCTACAACTGAAACAAATACGGGGTCGATCTACCTGGTTTTTAGATTTACGGAAGAAATGTAATTTAAAGTAAGAGATTTATCAAAAATTTCATGGTGCTCCCTGTAAAGATTTTGCATACTTAATTAGGGTTTATTACTCCTCGTACTTTTTGTACATACTATAGATATACCCAAAATAAGAACATTTGACAGCTATCCGCGTCATGACAATTCGGAGAATGCTGGAGTAGACCGCGATTCGATTTCCGGCCGTACCTAGTTGTTTTTTTTATCATAAAATTTGGCGAGTCTTAATAATTTTGGAACAGATTTTGTGTTTTGTGCTATATTTGTAGTTATTACGTAGGTAAATTTAAATAAGAAAACTACGTTAATCGAATTCATGCGAACCGTGCGATATGATATCACACTAGGGTGATATCATAGCGTCACTATGATGATTAGAGAAACTTTCCGCCAGAGTAGAGAGGAAAATATTTATTCGGGGCTGCGAAAAACGATTGCACCAAGGCACAGTTGATTATTTGGTGTTGTAGGTTAACTTATTAGGTAATTTTTAACTTGAAAACAATTTCATAATATCCGAGCTTATTTATCTATCCGAAAATGCGCAAACAACTTTGCTTTGTTACTCGAAATCTTTGAATAAATGCAAATTTCTTTTTGTCGTGAAAATGATCAGATCCAATCATGGCGTGCGGTACTATGAAGCAGGGAGGCGTCTGCTTCAGGCAGCATTTGGAGAGCGAACTAAAAAAATATGTATGCTTCTGATTTTTATTTAAAACTTAATCTTTAACTTTTTCCGATATGTATAAGCGCTAAGTTATTATATCAGAAAATAATGTATGTTATTATAATAGGAAACATAATTTTAAAATATTCTTTTTAATAGTCTTCGGCAATCGATTCAGGGAACAATTTTACATATACCAGTGGATTTTGAGTCAAAATTTTCAAAAAAATGTTTTCGACATAAAAAATGTCCAAAATCCGTCTAGAGGGGCTCTTTGGGACATGAAATTGACTGCCACAGTCCGTTTTTGTATAAAATCATTCCTTCGCCTCCAAATGGAGTCATGGAATTTTCGAAAATTCACTTTTCAAATCTAAAGACACTCATAACTCGATTAATATGATAGATAGAACGTTTTAATATTCGGCAATCGATTCAGGGAAAAATTTTACACATACCAGTGGATTTTGAGTCGATAATTCAGACAAATAAGGTGTTACCCTTAGTTGCTAACTTCTCTGTGTCTATTTGTAAAAACAATTCAAATCATCTAAAAGTTACTAACATATATTATGACTCCTTAGATCGGACTGCTAGTGAAATTGTTAAATTTGTTGAAAAATTAAAGCTGAAAATTTGTCCTCCATGGCTGGAAGATGACCCCAGCCAGTAGGAAATATAATCAATCGGTCAGAAAATCTACAACCGACGGAAAATATTCCCCACCGGCTTACAGGATGTTTTCTACCAGATGCACTCTGCCAGAAGTTTGTCTTTACTAGCAATGTGAAATATACAAACAGGAACAAATATAAAACAAACAGGAACAAATATATACCAACAGTAAATATAAAACACAAATTACACAGTATACAAATATTTTAAAATTAACATATTAACACTCGAATATCGATGATCGATGATAAAATTTCTGTAACAGAAACTCAAATAAAATTAAAAAATTCTTTAACAAATCGATGGAATCTCTGAAGCCTGTAAGAGAGTGTTAGTGTGCTGAAAAGGAAGCGCTGAAAAAAATGTTTAGTCCATAACTGCCAAGTATAGCCGTTTTGCATGTAACCTCTTTGGGATCTACAATATTTTGATAGCCCATACTGTGAACTATTTCCCCAACTTGTTATCCCATTTCATACCCATTCGACAAACGGAAAACACTTTGCGCACTCGCCCATCGGGTTGACAGCTCGTTTTGCAAGCGAGGCTTACCGACAACCTAGGAACGAGCACTTTCCCACAGTGTGGTAATGCGTGCATCCGTGCAGGAAAAAGTCAATCGTAAACCACCAATTTGGAATACATGTGGCTTACTTGAACAGTAAAATAAAAAGCTTACCAATGTCTGCCGAAAAAACAACCAACTCGTAGAAGAAAGAGAGGACAATATTTGGAAAATTGAGGAACGACAACTCGTGAAAGAAATGGAGGACAATGTTTAGAAAATGAGGAACAACATCAAGGATATTAAGGCTGAAAGTTACTTCTCGTAGATGGAAGTTTGTCCTTCATGACTAGAAGATGACCCCAGCTAGTAGAAAATATAATCAATCGGTCAGAAAATCTACAATCGACGGAAAATATTTGTAGTAGTATCACTCAAAATTGTATTTATACTATATATTATATTTGTACTATGTATCGATAATATATTCTAGTTAGTTGGCGATTTTTATGTAATGACGCAAAGTGTCATATATATGTTAATTTGATGATCTTATAATTTGTAATTTATTAGAAGTAAATCTCTTTCTTTTCACTAATCGAGTGTTTTATTACTACCACCACAAGCTTCCAGTGGTGCCCAGAACCTTCGAGTGTGGTAGTAATCTGAAGTTTTTTACCGTTTAGGTTTGTGTGTCATAGTGAAAAGAAAATGGAGACGATCATTAACAAACTGAATAATTCAAATTGGAATATTTGGAGATTCCAAGTCAAAGTTGTGTTGTTATCGAAGGGGCTATTTGAAATTACTTGCGGAAATGAATATATTCCTGTTGATGACGTAGAAAAAATTTCGAAGTGGAAAATGAAAGATGCTCGTGCACAAGAAGTACTAGTTCTAAGAATGGAAGATGAAACCATTTCTTATGTAATGCAGTGTGAAACCGCAAAACAAATGTGGGAAAAATTAGAAAGCATTTTCGAGCGCAAATCTGAAGTTAGTACACATCTTTTAAACGAACAATTTTATAATCTGAAGTATCAAAATGAAACAGTGAATAGTTTTATATCAAAAGTCACAAATTTACAAGCAAAACTCAAGCAGTTAGGAGAAGATATTCCAGAAAAAATGGTTCTAACTAAAATCATAATGGCACTTCCTGATAAATTCAGGCACTTTCGTTCAGCATGGGATAGTGTCAGCTCAGAGAACCAATCTCTAAACAATTTAACAGCCAGAATTTTGATTGAGGAAGAAAGGTTGAGAAAGGAAGAAGAAAAATCTGTGGCATTAGTAGCATTTCGATCACCTGAGGCAAGTAATATATTAAGACAACAAGGTCAAGAAGTCAATAGAAATAGGAAAAAATGTTTTGTTTGCGGAAAAGAAAACCATTTGAAGAATCAATGCCGAAATATTGAATGCAATTACTGCAAAAGAAAAGGACATTTACTCAAAGACTGTTTTGTAAGGAAGAATAAAAAAGAAAGGGAAGAAAGGGATACAAATTCAAGAAATAGAGCCAGTCATAGTGCAAATAGAAATGATAATTTTGCACTTGTTGTTACGAGTGATATTCAGTTCCAAGTAAATATGGAATGGTTTATGGACAGTGGGGCTTCACAGCATATGTGTAAAGAAAAAGATATGTTTTGCATCTTTGAGAAGTTGGAAGTACCTAAATGGGTGAAAATTGGTAATGGTACAGCTTTACAAGCGGAAGGACAGGGTAATATTTGTATTTTAGCATATAATGGTAAATCCTTTCATTGTGTTACATTGAATGATGTTCTCTTTGTACCACAACTTGAAGTTAATTTATTTTCACAAGGAAAGGCTTTAGTAAGGGCCTATCATTGGTTTCAGATGCTACAAAGGATCAGTTTGTGAACAAAGACAACATTATTGTAGCAGTGGCAACTCGTACAGATAAACTTTTCAAAATGATCTTTAAGGGGGCTAGTTTTTCTGAGCACACATGTCAACGTGTTAAATGTAGTAATTTTGAAAAGGAAAATTGTTATTTTGTGTCAGGTGAGAAGGATATTAAATGGTGGCATAAAGCTTTATGTCATCAGAATTTCAGATATGTAAGTAATATTTTAAAACGTAATAACATTGAAGTAAAGCAAACAAATCAAATCTGCAATTCTTGTGTACAAGCAAAACAATGTAGGGAACCTTTTAAAGTGAATGAAAGTAGGGCAAATGAACCTGGGGGAGTAATACATGTAGATGTATGTGGTCCTATGGAGGAATCTTCTTTGAATAACTCCCGATATATTTTTTTGTTAAAAGATGACTTTAGCAATTATAAGTTTGTTTATTTCATTAAAAATAAATCCGATGTATATGAAAAATTGAAGGAGTTCTTAACTTATTTTGAAAATCAAACGGGAAAAAGGGTTAAAGTCATAAGGAGTGATAATGGCACCGAATTTGAAAATTCCTCTGTGGAAAAACTGTTGAAACATAATGGCATAAAGCATGAACGTACAGTGCCATACACTCCACAACAAAATGGGAGAGCTGAAAGACCCCTGTTAAGCTAGCAGAACCACTTTGGAATTTTCAACTTTTTTTTATGCCATAATTTTAGGCTATTTTTAGGCTAATTTATTGCCCTATTGAAAAATTTTTTGCTCTTCAATTGTGAGAGAAATCGCGGGTTCTGCTAACTTAACGTTAAGCTGGCAGAACCAATGAGCTAATCGAATTTTTATGGAAAATTGAATTACACCATAATTTTAGGCTCATTTTAGGCTCACGTTTGCACCCACTGCCGATTTTCCTGATGCACGTTTTTTGAATAAAAACCTGGGTTCTGCTAGCTTAACCGTAAAGCCAGCAGAACCCAACCGTTAAATAACTCCGCAGAGAAGATCCAATTAGACAATAATTTTAGGCTCTACTTACACTAATTAATTACCCTATTACAAAATTTTTTGCTCTTCAGTTATAGGAAATAACATGTGTTCAGCTATTTTAATCTAAGAGCTGGAGTGACAAAATGCTAATCGAATGTATGTAAAAAATCTGATGACACCATAATTTTGGGCTCATTTCAGGCTCACTTTTGCACCCACTGCCAATTTTCCTGATGCACGTTTTTAAAAAAAAATCCTGGGTTCTGCTAGCTTAACCGTAAAGCCAGCAGAACCCAAGCAGAACCCAACCGTTAAATAACTCCGCAGAGAAGATCCAATTAGGCAATAATTTTAGGAACTAGAATTGGACAATGAATTATGGAACTCGTTCGTCATCTTGAAACCGCCATTTTAGTTTTGTTATTATTATTATAATGCATTGTCACCGGAATGGTAAACATCTGAGAAATTACGAGTAGATAACTGGAAGTGGTTTAAAATTGTCATAAACCTGACAAATCAGAATAACTCGAGAAATATACATCGTACACAAAAATGTTCCAGTCAAAATATGAGTGTCTCCTAAAATTGAACCTCCCTCCTGGGATAACTTATTCGTACAAGTTTGCAGAATCCAGGACTAGAACAATTAACGATAATAGGAAAATTGTCATTGGATGTAAACGTGAGCCTAAAATTATGGTGTCATCAGATTTTTCACATACATTCGATTAGCATTTTGTAACTCCAGCTCTAAGATGAAAATAACAGAACACATGTTATTTCCTATAACTGAAGAGCAAAAAAATTTGTAATAGGGTAATTAATTGGTGTAAGTAGAGCCTAAAATTATTGTCTAATTGGATCTTCTCTGCGGAGTTATTTAACGGTGGGGTTCTGCTGGCTTTACGGTTAAGCTAGCAGAACCCAGGTTTTTTTTCAAAAAACGTGCATCAGGAAAATCTGCAGTGGGTGCAAACGTGAGCCTAAAATGAGCCTAAAATTATGGTGTAATCCAATTTTCCATAAAAATTCGATTAGCTCATTGGTTCTGCCAGCTTAACGTTAAGCTAGCAAAACCCGCGATTTCTCCCACAATTGAAGAGCAAAAAATTTTTCAACAGGGTAATAAATTAGCCTAAAAATAGCCTAAAATTATGACATAAAAAAAAGTTGAAAATTCCAAAGTGGTTCTGCTAGCTTAACAGGGGTAGCTGAAAGGGAATTTCGCACAATAATAGAGGCAGTAAGAGCTATGATTTCGGAAAATAAATTACCAAAAAGATTTTGGGCGGAGGCAGCAAATACTGCTGTGTTCTTATTAAATAGAACTGGTACAAGTCCAGTTGAAGGTAGAACTCCTTATGAGCAACTATTTAATAAACTCCATCGTATGATATATTTGTTGGAATTATTTAAAATAAATATATATTGTTTATTGTTTAAAATAATAATATATTTTTTCTACTACCGTGCGCTTTAACCCACTTTCCCGCACGCATTTTAGCTTTGAAAGTGTCACTTTCCCGCACTAGTGCGGGAAAGTAAAATTATGCAAATTTTGACCTTATTAGATAATTTTTTACTTCGGAAGTTATAACTATTCTTACACCAGGTGAATAAATAGTCCATCAAATAAAATCAACATATTGTTTTCTAGCTTTTTGTTGCATTTTTAATTTTCTGAAAATATAAAATAATGAAAATATTTTGATATAACCTTGTAAATTCTTTAAAGTAGTGTCACAAAACAACTATCAATCCACCCGGGTTTGATATAAGAAAAATATATCAAATGAAATTATTTCATCTACAAATGACTTAAAATTGTTGCCGTCACCTTCATCGTCATCTTTATGTGACTTGCAAACGATGCCATCCTCATCAAGGTCATTCACTCACCAGTTAACACCAAATAACTCTACTGGACCGGCAATTTTAAGTAATTCACAGAATGCAACAAATTGTGTTTCTAATATTAATATTTATAATAATAATTTATAATAATAATAATAATGTGATTTTTGGGGTGACATTCACTGAGACCTAAAAGGTCTATTGTGCCCAATAATAATAATAGTTTTTGGTCTAAGTTTTTTATATGTATGTTAAAATAAAATAAATTTTGAAAAATGGGTTGATATGATTTTTTGTATATACGGTCGTAGAAAAAATAATGTTCCTAACTCATGCGTAAAGTGTCTTTCCCGCCCTTGACCGCTTGCCCGAACTCCGCTTCGCGTCGTTCGGGTCAACTGCAGTCGCGTGCGGGAAAGTATCACTTTCCGCACTTGTTAGGAAAATAACTATTTTCTACTAACGTGCGGAAAGTGAATCTTTTCCGCACTAAAAAGCGTGCGGAAAGAGTCACTTTTCCGCACTAGTGCGGAAAGTAAATTTATTGACATTTGAGGAATATACTGACATTTGAATATTCAAAATATGTATTTTGTATATCCAAGTTTACCAAATGACTGAAAAATTAATAAATTTATTATAATGCTGCTATAATTTTTAATAAAAAAAAAACTTATTGTTCAATAATTTTTTGATGGCCCTGGTATAAGCCTCATCAAATGAATGTCAAATAATAATAATTAATTTGTTGATATGTATATAATGAGAAATGTTGATTTATGATTACTTTTGGGTTCTTTCCGCATGCTAGTAGAAAAAATAGTGTACCTAACACGTGCGTAAAGTGACTTTTCCGCACGCGATTGCTGGCATAGCGTGCGGAAAAGTATCACTTTCCGCACTAGTTAGGTAAACTACTATTTTTGGACTATAACAATTGGTTTATTTGATACATTAAATATATAGGATTATAAAGTTACCATGGAGGAAAAATTGCATGTAAATAGATTGGATAAATCCGACATACAATATGAATTAGACTGGAGCGGTTATCAAAGCCAGGGAATGCAAGTTAAAGATATGCGACAAGCTTCAAGTAGTTTGTTGAAATTAGATAATGCTGGTACTAGCTTGACTTTTCCTTCTTAACAATTTTCCTGTAAGGACGATTCGACTTACGTAAAAGGAAAAATTGTAGAACTTAAGACACTCATAGTAGATTTCTTAGATTTGGATACATCTGGTGTCTTTAAGAAAATTACTAGCAAGCTAGTACATACTTTTCAGAGAGCAGAGAGGTCAGTTTCTTCCAAAAATGTAGAGCACACCTTAATGTAAGGATATTTAGTAGAGTTGTTGGGCTTACAGAATACTATGGAGTCTAAGGTTGCGCTCCATAGACAAACTCAAATTGTTGCGTTGTCTTTGAATGTTAGTATGATTTTACAAAGTACTAATAGTCCTGTTAATATTCTGAGGGCGAGAATGCTGCACGAAAACCTTCAAATAATTCTCCATTTGTTGGAACTGCTGTATCTAAGAGTGTAGGTACCTACTTATATCATTCGCAAGAAAAAAAAATTTATAGGTACTAAAGAAAATAAATTGAATGGTGGAGGACGTATGTTTTAAAGTATACAAATTAAATATATATATATGCGATCAAAATAGGATTAGAATTCTCTGGGACACTCGTAAACTGTGGTGGCAGTGCCCTACTCTTTATTTTCAAACATCATACCGAAATCCGCATTTAAAAATAAAATTTAATTTGAATCAAAGGTAACAAAATGTTTATTATCTATATTATGCACAGAAAGGGGATCCATAATAATACATCTTTTCTTTGGATTGCTGAAATTTTATTAGTCTCGACAACTTCATGTACAAAATAATGAGAGTCAAATTTTATCGAATCAATTTCATTGTAAATGGAGCATACTTTATTTGAAACGTTTATCAAAATATCAGATAATTTTCCGAAACTTGGCAGAACAGATTGATTTATTAAAATTATAAGTAGTTCCCACTCTATAATGAAAATTCCCAATAGTTACAGTGCTACACAAAAAAGATTCTTCAAATTCTGAAAGTATAAAAGAGTTGGTTATATTCTTAAAGTTTGGTATTATTGAAATGTTTTGTAATACATTGTTCTTTTTATCAAAATTCACGCACTCTATAAAACCTACATTTTCTTTAAATCTGGAACTTAGCTTGAGCTGATTTCTTTATGGCCGAAGTCTTTGTAATCTTTACTCTGGAACTAACGGTATTGGCAGATAATTTCGATTCCCTATGTTTGGACTCGAATCTTAAAGATGACTTTTTGGGAGTGTCCTACTCGCCTATAACCAAAATACAAGAGGTATTATAATCTTCAAATCTACATGGGTACCTACTTATTCAAAGAAAAATTCTATTTGTCCATGATACATTTTTTCAGATAATTCAGATACAAATTGAAATTTAATTTTATACTCAACTCTGTCTTACAAAAAACTGCTTTTCAATAGGTCTAAAAAAGTTTATATTCTTCATAGGTCTACTTTCAACTGCACTTCACTGCATTGCCTTTTGCAGATGTCTGAATTTATCAGAGAAAAGCATTTTTGAAATATATACTAATCTGAATTGTATTGTGTGAAGAATAAACCCAATTAAAGCCTTTAGATATTTTTATCACCGGTTTTATAATTTTAAATCACTAAACTATGAAATGTTTCATTTCACTTGAAAAGATATTGATATCCTTACTAAATAAGTAATTGATTTTCAAAGTTTATTTACCTCTAAAGCGGCTTGAATACTAATCCAACCCCCATTCCAGCATAAGTGATCCATACTCCATGATATCTCTATCACTCAACGATGATATTTATTCAAGTTATCTATGTAATTTGAAATTTTCACTTTTCACACCACCACACAAAGTCCACTCTCACTGCAACTAATTATACTATGTACAAAAAGTACGAGGAGTAATAAACCCTAATTAAGTATGCAAAACCTTTACAGGGAGCACCATGAAATTTTTGATAAATCTCTTACTTTAAATTACATTTCTTCCGTAAATCTAAAAACCAGGTAGATCGACCTCGTATTTGTTTCAGTTGTAGCAAAGTTTAGGGTTTCTTCATTGTTAAAGGATTAGCAGATAAGCAATAACGCAATGCAGTGGTGTGTATTTTGGGAAAAAAATACGTTTTAAATTATAATATAATAAAAAATGAAAAGAAATAATTATTGGAATACATTTATTACTTACATTTTATTCTATATCCGACTCGGAAGAGGAAGAATCGTTGTTGATATTAATAATAATAGGGTCGATTAAATCATCACAAATATTGTCAATTTTCCAATATTTGCCTCTACTTTGATAACATGCTCGATACAGTTTGTCCAGTTTTCCTTACTAACATGACTTACAGCACTCTCAAACAATTTCACAACATCGTTTATTTTAAAAGTAGTATTTTTTTTCCAACTTCCCCCTTTACCTGAGCCCATATTAATTCTATGGGATTAAGTTCACAATGATAAGGGGGAAGTCGAAGAACTGATATACCACGAGAAGAAGCCATTTCTTCTACAATGTAGGTTTTAGGTTTTATTCTTGTTCATTTTTGCAATTCTGTAAAGTTCTTTCCTTAGTGGATCTTTTGGAAACTTAATATTTTTCGAAATAAGCCACTCCAAAAGCTCTGCTTTACGCCAACGACTTGTGGGCAATGCTTCTCGTAACCGTGAATGGTAACTTGCGTTGTCCATAACAATAACAGCCCCTTTTGGAATCAGATCCAACATTTGAACAAACCATTCCTCGAAGACATCCCCATTCATATCTTCGTGATAGTCCCCCGTGCGTTTTGAAATAAAAGTTAATAATCCACCATCAACAAAACCTTCAGAACTTCCAACATGGACAATGATAAGTCTTTTTCCTTTTCCAGATGGTGGCTGCAAACCTAACGACAAACCTTCCACGAATGCCTGCCTTCCGCTTTTAATGTTTTCATCTTGCCAAGATTTGGAAACTGTATATCCAGCATTTATCCATGTTTCGTCTAAGTAGAAGATTTTCAAATTTTGTTCTCTGGCATGTCGAATGCTTCTTAAATAGTCTCTTCTCCAAAAAACTATTTCCGGTTTATCTATCAAGAGAGATTTTCTATTATGTTTTGTATATCTGAAACCCACATCTTTCAAAAGTTTGCATAATGTCATTCAGGAGAATTTTGGATAGTCCGTATCGTCTTGCACGTCACGTCATAATTTTGTCAAGTGTTGGAATTTCCTTTCGTAAGTAAAATCCATGGACTTTACGCCTTAGTCTTTGTTTTAATGACTCATCGATCTCAATTGGTTTTCGGTCTGAAGGAGTTTTAGGGGGTTGAAGAGTTCCATTCTTGTTTTCTTTTAGTAATCTATAAATTGTTGATTTAGCAACACACAACATAGCAGCCGTTAATTCCACAATATCATCAACACTTGCACTTTGATCCTTGTTTTTCAATGATATATAACAATTCAATATCAGAGTTTTTTCATTTAAAGATAATGGACCTGTTTTTGGTCGTTTAGATGGTCCTTGGCTTATCGACATTGTTTGGTACTTGCACAATTAACATTCAACAAATGTTTTAAATATATTCCAACTGTTTACAATATTATGAAAACCATACAACTTCATACAACTTTACTCAAAGAACTAATACTAAGTACTGATTTAATGTACCTACTTTCTTTTAAAATAATATTCCCGATAATGTTTCTAAGAAAACTGGGTTGTTCAATACAAAATGTACCTTACGGTATACCCTCTTAAAATATATTTTGGTACGTCTATGAAATCTATTTAAATGAATGATTTATTACTCCTTGTCCTTTCTATATAGACTATTACTAGCGCCGCTAACGCGCCAAACGGGGCTAAAGACTCCACGATGTAGTGACGATTAGAGGCGATCTTGTGCGAAATAGCCGTTACAATTGATTAAACCATCTAATTATGGTTAACACATCCGTGCTCATTAAGTTTCGAGGACACGCTGCGGCTTGTCCAAGAGTCAACTTTTTGTGCATTACCCTGCGACATAGGAGGGTAATGGGTTGAGCTACCTATCGGAAGCGTCCCCAGGTTGCGGATAGGGGAAGGCCAGGGACGTCATGCAAATGAAAGAACTGGTCCATTGGTAAATAAGGAAGGATGAGGGCTATAAACGCCTAACATTGCCGACCGAATAACCAATCGCTGACAAGCTCGTGACGCAAACCGAAAGCTACATAGCAGAGCAACGACCCCCTTGCTAGGGTAAGGCCAGTGAGAGGTATGCCGAGCTATGTGGTTCGGGGGGTTTGGCTTAATTGCCTGACCTGCGTGGATGGGGACCACTATAAAAAACCTCCCAAATCCTAAGGTTGAGTGGTCGCTGAAAGGATGGATGGCCGTGGGTTATTCGGTTTTTAGACCACTAACCTCAGGGCAACTGGCGCACCCTGTTGTATATAGCCTTACCCAGTCATGCGGGGCTCTGACTGGGCGGACCACATTCCCTAGCTGCTCGTGGAAACAATATGGACCAAAGCAGGAAAACACCAGAGG
Organism: Galerucella tenella; assembly: GCA_910591685.1. Taxonomy (NCBI): domain Eukaryota; kingdom Metazoa; phylum Arthropoda; class Insecta; order Coleoptera; family Chrysomelidae; genus Galerucella; species Galerucella tenella. The sequence goes on along the minus strand of CAJUYH010003970.1, from coordinate 29,671 downwards.
AGGACAAGGACTCCTCTAAAGAAAATCAAAACGTTACAGGAATGGACTGTAACGACACAAGTTGTCAGGAGACAGTAGCTGAAGTCTGTACTCCAAAG
>CAJUYH010003970.1:0-29473 GCA_910591685.1 Galerucella tenella | reverse complement strand
CCAACGACTTGTGGGCAATGCTTCTCGTAACCGTGAATGGTAACTTGCGTTGTCCATAACAATAACAGCCCCTTTTGGAATCAGATCCAACATTTGAACAAACCATTCCTCGAAGACATCCCCATTCATATCTTCGTGATAGTCCCCCGTGCGTTTTGAAATAAAAGTTAATAATCCACCATCAACAAAACCTTCAGAACTTCCAACATGGACAATGATAAGTCTTTTTCCTTTTCCAGATGGTGGCTGCAAACCTAACGACAAACCTTCCACGAATGCCTGCCTTCCGCTTTTAATGTTTTCATCTTGCCAAGATTTGGAAACTGTATATCCAGCATTTATCCATGTTTCGTCTAAGTAGAAGATTTTCAAATTTTGTTCTCTGGCATGTCGAATGCTTCTTAAATAGTCTCTTCTCCAAAAAACTATTTCCGGTTTATCTATCAAGAGAGATTTTCTATTATGTTTTGTATATCTGAAACCCACATCTTTCAAAAGTTTGCATAATGTCATTCAGGAGAATTTTGGATAGTCCGTATCGTCTTGCACGTCACGTCATAATTTTGTCAAGTGTTGGAATTTCCTTTCGTAAGTAAAATCCATGGACTTTACGCCTTAGTCTTTGTTTTAATGACTCATCGATCTCAATTGGTTTTCGGTCTGAAGGAGTTTTAGGGGGTTGAAGAGTTCCATTCTTGTTTTCTTTTAGTAATCTATAAATTGTTGATTTAGCAACACACAACATAGCAGCCGTTAATTCCACAATATCATCAACACTTGCACTTTGATCCTTGTTTTTCAATGATATATAACAATTCAATATCAGAGTTTTTTCATTTAAAGATAATGGACCTGTTTTTGGTCGTTTAGATGGTCCTTGGCTTATCGACATTGTTTGGTACTTGCACAATTAACATTCAACAAATGTTTTAAATATATTCCAACTGTTTACAATATTATGAAAACCATACAACTTCATACAACTTTACTCAAAGAACTAATACTAAGTACTGATTTAATGTACCTACTTTCTTTTAAAATAATATTCCCGATAATGTTTCTAAGAAAACTGGGTTGTTCAATACAAAATGTACCTTACGGTATACCCTCTTAAAATATATTTTGGTACGTCTATGAAATCTATTTAAATGAATGATTTATTACTCCTTGTCCTTTCTATATAGACTATTACTAGCGCCGATAACGCGCCAAACGGGGCTAAAGACTCCACGATGTAGTGACGATTAGAGGCGATCTTGTGCGAAATAGCCGTTACAATTGATTAAACCATCTAATTATGGTTAACACATCCGTGCTCATTAAGTTTCGAGGACACGCTGCGGCTTGTCCAAGAGTCAACTTTTTGTGCATTACCCTGCGACATAGGAGGGTAATGGGTTGAGCTACCTATCGGAAGCGTCCCCAGGTTGCGGATAGGGGAAGGCCAGGGACGTCATGCAAATGAAAGAACTGGTCCATTGGTAAATAAGGAAGGATGAGGGCTATAAACGCCTAACATTGCCGACCGAATAACCAATCGCTGACAAGCTCGTGACGCAAACCGAAAGCTACATAGCAGAGCAACGACCCCCTTGCTAGGGTAAGGCCAGTGAGAGGTATGCCGAGCTATGTGGTTCGGGGGGTTTGGCTTAATTGCCTGACCTGCGTGGATGGGGACCACTATAAAAAACCTCCCAAATCCTAAGGTTGAGTGGTCGCTGAAAGGATGGATGGCCGTGGGTTATTCGGTTTTTAGACCACTAACCTCAGGGCAACTGGCGCACCCTGTTGTATATAGCCTTACCCAGTCATGCGGGGCTCTGACTGGGCGGACCACATTCCCTAGCTGCTCGTGGAAACAATATGGACCAAAGCAGGAAAACACCAGAGGAGGACAAGGACTCCTCTAAAGAAAATCAAAACGTTACAGGAATGGACTGTAACGACACAAGTTGTCAGGAGACAGTAGCTGAAGTCTGTACTCCAAAGGCAAAAGAACAAGGAGGGAAGGACTCCTTAGAAAAGGGTAAGGCAACCAACATGACCTTGCCCAAAAAACTATTTGGTGCCCAGAGGAAGAAACTCATCAGGGAACAGAAAAAAGCAGCCGGCACATGGGTGGAAAAACACCCAAACAAAGCTGGAAAGAAAAAGGAGCATGAACCGACAAAATCGGGAAATAGCATGTCCAAGTCAGGAAAAGTCCTGATGAAGACAAGCTCAGGTCCGACAACGTCGGGACACTCCAATACAGGTGGAAAAGAAGGGACAGGTAAAGGTAAAAGACCTCGATCTGAAAACTCAACTCCACCTGATATGCATGTTGCAAAAAAAATAAACAGGAGCACGAAAGTGCAGACTGTCTCCTATAAGGATGCAACAGCAAATCTCGGGATGGCGGTGATCCACAGACGCCATCCAGAAAACACCCTGAATCAGGAACAGGCAGGACTGATTCAAAACCGCTTGGAGGAGGCCGTGTTTGACACCCCTGGGGGAAGCGCAAACCGACTCCAATTCCAACGTACTTCATTCCATTCAGGGGTCCTCTGGATGACCTGTGGGAATGAATACACGAAGGAATGGCTCAGGAACGCGGTGGAAGGCCTGGGCGAGCTCTGGGAAGGTGCTGATCTGACAGTTGTTGGATCAGGAGACCTCCCCAGAAGGCCCCTGGTCCTCGTGCACGTTCCAGGTGCCATAAGGGAAGAGTCCATTCTAAAGGACCGTCTGGCTAGTCAAAATGCTAGCCTCAAAACGGAGGAATGGACCCTCAAAGGAAGAAAAGACGATGGAAAGGGGCAAACGCTGACCTTCTCCATTGATGAGGCTTCTTTTAAGACTCTGGAGACGATGGGCTTCCGAGCATACTACGGTCTCGGAAGGGTGGTCTTCCGAGTTTTAAGAGGACCAGATGGCGGGGGTACGAATAATACAAGCGAACCTCCAGCACAGTAAGGCTGCATCTGCAGTCCTTACGAAAGTAATGGGGGGATTCGATGTGGCCCTCATACAAGAACCTTGGGTGAACAAGGGAAAAATTATGGGTTTATCAGGGATAGGAGGGGAATTGATTTACGATAGGTCCTCCCAAGTACCTAGAACTTGTATAATAGTAAGAAATAATATAAAGATACTGCCTTTAAATCATTTCTGTTTCAGAGACCTGACCACGGTCAAAGTAAGATTCATCTCTGATGGGGGACCGAGGGAGATTATTCTCGGATCGGTCTACCTACCAGGAGATGCTTCTGAACAACCACCATCCAGGGAAGTGGAGGAACTAGTGAGAGGATGTCGGGGCAAAGGAACGCATCTGATCATTGGGGGAGATATGAATGCACATCACACAACCTGGGGAAGCACAAACACCAACCAAAGAGGTGAGTCTTTACTACAATTTATTATGGAAAATAATCTGGACATATTAAATGTGGGAAACAAACCCACCTTTGTAACAATAAATAGAAAGGAGGTTCTAGATATAACAATTGCAACTACTTTTATAGCTAGTTTTGTTAAAAAATGGCATGTTACTGATGAGGTGAGTTGTTCGGACCACAGACACATAAGCTACACATTAACAGGTTTTAGCACTGAAACTGAAACTTACCGGAACCCAAGGAAAGCTAACTGGGAGGCTTATCAGGCGGACCTAGGCCTTGAAATCCAAAGGGTGAGAGAGACGGTAAGAAACAGCGTGGATCTAGACCTAGCTGCGGAACAATTCCAAGAAGCTATCGTGTCTACCTTCAATCGCAACTGCCCCGAAACTACAAGGAGAACCAACAGGAATGTGCCCTGGTGGAATAACGACCTTGAAGTTTCAAGGGCGGAAGTACGAAAGCTCTTCAATAGGGCAAGTAAAGACGGAGAGTGGACCGTATATAGGAAAACTCTGACGTCATACAACAAGGCTCTGAGAATCGCTAAAAGAGACTCATGGAGAAACACTGTGAAGAGGTAGAACAGACTTCTGAATGTGCTAGACTCCAAAAGATACTCTCCAAAGATCCTCAAAGGACAATTAACTCATTAGAGACAAGAGATGGGAGATATACACAAAGCGGGAAGGAAACTCTGATAGAACTTCTCGAAGTACATTTTCCAGAATGCAAAATAAGTGATGAACCATTAGATACAGAACAACAAATGGTCTCGAGGACTCCAAATCGGAGTAACGAGGAAAGTTGGAAAGTATCTAGGGAAGTGGTTAATCAAAGCAAAATAAAATGGGCAATTAACTCATTTGAGCCATATAAATCACCGGGACCGGATGGGATCTATCCAATTATGCTGCAAAAGGCAGCCGGCATTATACTCAGCAGACTGTGTACGATCCTTAGAGCAAGTATGGGACTAGGGTACATACCAAAGGTCTGGAGAAATGTTAGGGTGGTCTTTATTCCGAAACCTGGTAAAACAGGTGACAATAAAGCGAAATCCCTGAGACCCATAAGTCTGATGTCATTTGTACTGAAGACATTGGAAAAACTGGTGGACATGCACATTAGAGGAGGATCGTTGGTAGAAAGACCGATCGACCTGGATCAATATCACTCCATCACCTAGTACAAGGAATAGAGTACGCTCTCGAAAATAAGGAAGTATTATTAGCAGCCTTCCTTGATATAGAGGGTGCATTTGACAACACCTCCCACAAAGTAATCACTAGGGCAATTCGTCAAAAGCAAATTGACGAAACAAGCTGCAGATGGATAGACTGCATGCTGAAAGACCGAACGATATTCTCAACCTTGATGGGCACAACATTGTCAGCCCGAGTTTCAAGGGGATGTCCTCAAGGAGGAGTACTGTCTCCTCTAATATGGAACCTTGTAATGGACGGACTGATAAGGAGACTCAAAAAGGAACACCATACTGTCTTAGGATATGCGGACGATCTAGTCATCATATCACAAGGCAAATTCAGTACTACGGTCAGAGAGCGCATGCAACAGGCTCTGAACATAGTAACGAAATGGACGACAGAGGTGGGTTTAAATATAAGTCCCACCAAATCAAACTTAGTACCCTACACCAAGAGAAGGAACTTGGCAGGTTTGGGACCACTATACCTTCAAGGTACGGAAATTCCAATGGTTATGGATGTTAAATATCTCGGGGTGATTATTGACTCGAGATTAACATGGTCCAAACAAATGGAAAAAGTTGCAGCAAGATCGGAAACCACACTAATGATGGCAAGACGAACTTGTGGGAAAACATGGGGGTTGAGTCCACGAATGATACACTGGATATACAGTGTAGTGGTTAAACCCATAATAACATATGCGTCTTTGGTCTGGTGGACAAAGACGACACAAAATAATGCAATGACGAGACTAGGCAAGGTGCAAAGACTTGCATGTCTCAGCATTGCAGGATGCATGAGAAGCACGCCAACGGCAGCACTAGAAGCCTTATTCGACCTTCCTCCACTACACCTCGTGATAATGGGGGAAGCAAGGATGGGACTATTTAGGCAGCAAGATAGTCTGAGCAACAAAATAGTTAGATCAGGACACACATCTGTTAAAGACATCATAAGTGAAGCCATTTTAGATATGAAAACAGACTATATGGCCACTAAACTTCTCCCAAGCCCTAAATATGAGGTAGAAATACCTCACAGAAAGGACTGGCAAGACCCAAGCAGACTGAAATTTCCCGAAGGAGAGACCTGGTACACAGACGGATCACAGACAGGGGAAGGAACAGGAGCAGGAGTGTACAGTGAAAAGAGAAACAAATATAGGACTGACACTCATAGGATAAACATACTAACTGATAGCCAGGCAGCCCTTGCGGCTTTAAATAGCCGCAAGGTAACATCCAGACTAGTAGAAGAATGTCAGAAAGAACTAAATGAACTGGCAGACCACATTAAAGTAAGATTGGTGTGGGTGCCGGGACATAATGGTATTTCTGGAAATGAACAAGCTGATGAACTCGCAAAAAGAGGTTCAGCAACAGCATATGTTGGACCAGAACCAGCTCTTGGGACCACAAAAAAGGTAGTCCGAGCGCAAATACAAAAATGGGTACAAAGCCAACATAGACTTCATTGGAGGAACACTCCGAAACAGGTACACAGCAAAACCTTCATAGGTGACACATGTGCAAAGCGGGCCAAAGAACTACTGAATATCAGCAGGAATAAGCTAAGAATTATTGCAGGTTATCTAACGGGTCATACCCCGTTAAAAGATCACCTGCATAAAATAGGGTTATATAACGGGGACCTCAGCTGCAGACTATGTGGCATGGAGAACGAGACCGTGACCCATATCTTGTCTGACTGTGAGGCACTGCACTCGAGGAGACGGGCAATCTTCGGAGAGGCCAATGTGCCACCTGAAGTATATGGCACACATCCAATGGACCTATACCGTCTACTCGAAGGTACGGGGATAACTGGATGGGTGGACTAAATATGGGAGCAGAGTACAATAAGCCAATAGGCTGCAGTGCTCCCGGCATCTGAACGGCTCCCAAAATGGAAAAAAAAATGGTTAACACACTTAGGTGATTAATATACTTATCATAATTAAAATCATTTCAGAAACAAATTTTAATTGCTCGAGTTAAATTGCTAGCTTATGAAATGTTAATTTAAGGAAATAGTCTTCAGAAAAATAAAAAATCTTGGGGTAATTCTACAAGTTTGATTATGGTTAGCGAGAATTTCTCTATTAAACCAGTTCACTTGGCCTGTTTTTCTCGGTGTACTCGCTACCGAGTAGCTGCTACCCAAATTAAGTCGCTATTCGCTTAGTCGCCGGTCGCCAGACCTCTCTGGGAGCAGACAAGCGACTGATTCGTGACGATTTTTCATGTAGGATAGTATCTTAAAGGTTATGTTGTATTGGGAAAAATTCTTTAAATTTTGATTCATTATCAACTAAATGTTTATTAATCAAAATAGAGTGAAATCTTTCCTACTGCCTATTTTTACACATTGGCAATACCTTTTCCCGCCTTATTTCAAACTCTAGTGCTAATTGAAGAGACAAATTTGCTTTTTGAGCCTGATAATGTAGAACCATTAAAATCACTCTTTGTTTAGATATATTAATTTCATTATTATAGGAGTAGCAGAAAAATATAATAATACAATAATTATTAATATAAAAGCGACTGCTATAAAATGAAATTTGTTGATGAATATTTAACAAGATCCGATCGGAGGAAAACATTTCTTTGCAAAATTCGTCGACGAATATAATCGCTGCTACTTTGGTCGCAGTCGTTAGCGATCTGCGAATGTGGAGGAAAACGTACCTTTAGGTGTTTTTTTGGAAAACGTGGAGGAACTTTGTATGTCTCGGGGTGTAGCATAAGAGTAACAGTTTGCGTCTGCAAGCGAAATATTTTTAGGTTCTGCTTTAATTTGGTTTAGAAGCATATTCGTCACAAAATTTCTACTACACAATAATAGTAGAGTAACTAAGGCCAATTTTGTTCCTTTTAAAACTGTACTTGATTTTGTGTTTGCTCATGCATGTGTTGATGAAAGACGACATATCTTTGTTGCCATCTTTGGTGATAATTTTATTGGTTTGCTTGATAGTGGAGCCAGTCGTAGTGTGATGTGATGTGTTGAAAAATATAGGTTTAGTTAAATTGGCGTATCCCGAAGCTGAATATTAACTTTGGCAAATGGACACAAATGTGAGTGTATTGGTATATAACGTGTTCCTATAAAATTGAGAAATGTGGTATATAATACCCTACTGTTTTCCAATTCATTATAAATACTTGCACTACAATCAACAAACACCGTTATACGATAAATCTAATTTCAGTGTAGATTACAATCGATACGAGAACGTGCAGTTATTTTTACGAGAGTCCAGTGAAAACTAGACTCGCCTAACAATTAGCGTTAATGTCCGATGACAGATGTGGCCCAATAATATCCCTTAGCCACCCACAACTGAATAGATTAAATTGATCAAATTTGACCATTATATGCCAGAGCGACAATGGATTTGAGGTAATGCTACTTACAGCCTATTAATTTCATTCTACACACATTTACCCCGATTTATTTGATGGTTTGATTGGATTCGGATGGATTTTCGGGGGATTTTATGTTCACTACGACGCACACGTGCCGAAATTACTTTATTCGAAAATTCAACACGTATATATATGGACGGTCGATTTTATGTTTTTTTTGTCGAAAATTTATACGTACAGCATTATAGTAGTTTTGTGAAATGAGTTATTTTTAAATGTCCAAATTATTACAATAAAAAACAATGATAGATATAGTCGAGTCGCTCTTAGTTTCCCACTTTTTGATAAATAAAGTTATAGCGATAAGGTGTGTTCGTCGGAAATTTCAGCAGTACTCAAACTTTATTTTTACCTGACTTGTATAGTAGAAAACATGTTAATCGATTTTTCCAAACACCATAATACCTTTATTCATTTTATAACTGTGAACAAGCACATTTTGTACAGAACTTCATTTTTGCATCGGCTGCTAAGCAGCAAATGCGAGATGGAATATTTCGTGTTAGGTCAAGGTTCACTCTAAAATCACGACGACTACAACTTGTCAAATTTTGACGTCCAGCGACAAATTGATGAAATGTCGTTTCTGTCAAAGTTTTAGTAGGTAACGAGTAGTTTCATAGTTGTTTTCTATAAATACATTGTTGTAGGCTTCTATTTCTTTGTACCTATTAGATATAGCAATAAAGAAAATATTCACATATTTCTTCAATTTATATTTTAATTCTGACAGAAAGCGCATTAGCGGCGAATTCGGAGTAATGAAATATTATCAGTTTTATTTATTTCTTTCAAAGTTTTTGCAATGTGTGCTTGTATTAAACGTGTCATAGAAAAAGTATGGTATGCAATTCGCAACAAAATGGCCATTTTGTGCTCATTGCATAAATTACTATTTTATGTGCATAATTGCATCGCTCTTCTATTCGATTATATAGATTCAGAACAGGTGTGAACAACAGGAGTACAAGCATAATCTGACTCTCCTAATAACACACCATGAAATTCTCCCTATTCGAAACGTTGTTTTAATGTGCTAGACCTTCTTCCGCTACATTGTGTCATAATGTGCGAAGCAAGGGCAGCTAACCTAACCCGGCTGGAGAAAGCATCATACCATGACGTGGCACATGGGAGAGGACACACAGAAATAAGGCATGTGGATGACGACATCTTTAAAATGCCAACAGACCACATAACCACCAGATATATCTTTCGCAAGAACTCCGAGATTGTCATCAAAGATCGAAAGAAGCTTGAGGAAGAGAAAGCACCACCACTCAGCAGAGCGAACTAACTGATCTGGTACTCAGACGGATCAAGGAATGAGCTCGGCAGCATATACAGCAAGTCGAACAAATATAAAGGAATCGTCTCGCTTGGTAAATACGCCTCGGTATTTCAAGCAGAAGTCTATGCAATACTTGCATGTGCAAGGGCAAATAACATGAGAGCCTACAGGAACAGGCAGATCAGGATCTACAGTGACAGTCAAGTTGCCCTTAAAGCAATTCAGAGCTCTATGGTATAACATCTCGGCTGGTATGGGAATGCGGCGAAGAACTTGGAAGACTGGCGACTCGGAGCAGTGTAATACTGGAGTGGGTCCCAGGTCACAAAGGAATCGCTGTCAATGAAAAAGATGACGAACTGGCAAGAGCAGGATCGTCAACCCTGATGAACGGACCCGAACCAGCTGTGGGCATTCGCAGATGCTTAAAGGTGGGTAGAAGAACAACACAATAAACACTGAAAGAATACGCCCAGGCAAACACATGAGTTCAAGAGAACCATCAGAAAAAGTAGCGAAAGGACTGCTCTCAATGAGCAGAAACAAACTACGCACCATAACGAGAGGCTTCTTATGGGACACTTTCCCCCACATCAACAAAATGGGGCTGTATAACGGAGAAGATGCAAAAAGGACACCGAAACAACTCTGCACATATTATGCAACTGTGAGACGCTGGACCACAGGAGGCAGAAACTGTATGGAAGACCCCAAATGACTCCAGAAGACTTCTACAACCAACCAGCAAAGAACCTGTATGAGTTAATACAGGGAACGAATTGGCTGAATAGGCTGTAGTCAGAATGTTAGGAGAATCCACAATAAGCCCAAGAGGCTGAGGTGGTGCCGGCGAGGGGAGTGCTCCTATTAAAAATGCGAGTATAAAGAGTACTACCTCGCCAATGGACAACAACATACAGATTGCGAAAATTCTATTCGCGACATACTATTTGCACAACTACGACAAGCAAAATATTAGAAAAACTACTTGAAAGATGAGAGAAGAATAATTGGGCGCAGTCAGCGATTGTGTGCTGAGTGCCCTCCTATTTTAACCGCTATTGCCAAATGTAGGTACTTATCTGTGAAAGTTATTCCCAATTTTTGTCGGCAACAATATTGAATACCAATAATAATTGTTAAATCGAAAGCAGTGTATAGATCTTATTTGTTGGAGATTGTAATTTGTCCAAATTATTTCATTCTTATTTGTGTTGATCTCACTTATTATTCAAAAGTCAATAATATTACCAATTTCGATCTTCTCCCACTAAATACGGCGTTTAATGTCAAATGCAAAATAAGTTATTTATTCCTTAGAAAGTACCAAACATTCTAAACTGACAACGCTGCTTTCATATCAGATTGGTAGCTGGAACTGAAAACACGCCCAACTCTGACTGCGCACAATTATTCTTCTCTCTCTTTCAAGTAGTTTTTATCATATTTTCCTTGTCGTACTTGTGTAAATCGTAGTCTCGAATAGACTTTTCGCGATCATACAAAAATCTAGTTATGGCGACAAGATTCGGCTATGAGACTTTCATTCATGTTGCTTCAAGTATACTTTAATTTTAAATTAATGTTCAATTCATAAAATCAAGACTGTTTTTTTTTAATACCTACTTGGTTTTTAGTGCATACAAATATTCTTTTTTTGGAATTGAACGTTCTGTTTAGGGGTTCAGCCCTGCTAGATATAAAAGTAATTCACCCCAAATATGAAACAAACTACCCTTCGCTTGCTATCTTATCTAAATGCGTATAAAATAGATGAAAATAAACTTATCTTATTGAAATTGTTGGCAATTACATAATATATTGTTTTAAATTTTCCTTAGGTTCTTTATAAAAGGAAAAATTTCGAGTTAGCAGATCAAAATGCAACAAACAGAAATGTTAATATAAAATTTTGAGGAGCTTTGAGGAAAAAGCTACATTTGAAACTTAAACAACATAATATCCAACTTAAATTTGGGGAGCATATTTTGTCAACAGTAAAAACACAAGAGCTTTTTTTTATCGGATAAATTTCTCTTTGCAACGAAACAGTTTTGCCAATCACTAATTTTACGAGAAAAACTGACATGATAAAATCGCGACACCGAAGGTGGAGCGATTTTATCTAATGTCAGTTTATCGAGCAAATTTAGTGATTGACAAAACTTTGAGTTAAAGAGGAATTTATCTGATAAAAGAAAAGCTCGAGTTTTTTTTGGCAAGATAAATTAACGACAGAATATATGGAGGAACAGCTTATAAGTAACCAAACTTGCGACTCATTGTCATTGTGTAAAAGTGACGTCCACTTACTAGATATTGAGGAAGAAGAGTTTTTATCGCGATAAAAAAGGATGCATTTTAACATTGGAGTTAATTTATTGCCGAATAGGGAAGGGAAGGGAATATTAATCTTATTGATATATTTATTTAAATAATACAAAAATATCCCTAGATACACGGAAAAATATCAGTTTTGAAAGTTATCAAGTATTTTCAGCTAGAAAAAGATACTGGTAATTATTCATTTCATAACCTTTTTGAATTTGGCTGAATACGATCCTGATGATTTTATTTATCAAATATAAAGTTTTCCTACGATCACAAAGGAAAGCACATATATCGCACTGTCTAGTTCTATGGAAAGTGGCCTTTATTCATAGGCGTACGGAACAAAAACTTATCCGTACGTGTACGGATAAAAAAGCTGTCAAATGAAGTTTTGTTAAGATTGACCACTGGAAAGCTGTCAAATATATAATTTTTAATTAGATTTACCTATGTAATATCTAAATTTGGAGCGATCTATTTGAAAAGTGTCATTTTCTTGATTAAAAAAATTTAGAACGCGGTCGAGGATCGAACCCGCGGACTTTTCGTCAGAAGTCCGATGTTTTACCAACTAATCCAAATCACCTGTTATAATAGTAGGAAAATGTTATCATCTTGAAAGGTATTCATGATAAGTATGTATGAAGTATGATGAACTATTATAATTTTTTTATAAAAATTTCAATTTCTATAATTATCCAACCAATTAATAATTTTAATAACCTACCTATATTATATAGTTAAACTACTTGAATTTTTGTCACTATTGATAGTTATTGTTAATTTTGAAATCAATTATGTGGACTTTAATTGTAACATTTTGTGTATTAATATATCAGATGTTGATTGCACATTATTTGGTGCAATTATCACGTGATCGTAGGAAAAATACTGTACATTACTCGTGCGAAAGTGATTTTTCACACTCGTGTGATTGTCGCACTCGGCTCATGCCTCGTGCTACAATATTTCCCACTCGTGTGAAAAATGTCACTTTCCGCACACGTTATGTAATATATTATACTATATATAGCTATATGTACCTATGTCAAAATAGCAAATACAATAAACGACATACCCAAAACCCGGATATACGTCACAAACGATGACGCCCTTATTAATACTCTTGTTGGTTAAATAACTTTAAATACATTTTAATATCTCAAAAACGGTTAAGATTGGGTATAAGGAAGTGAGAATAAACTGCTCTTATTTTCCTTTTTGAAATTAGGTAAAAAAATAAAAATATGGTTGTTTCATTTAGAAAAATGAAGTTATTTAACATTTTTGAACTTAAACTTTTCATCATTCTTTTAACAATCCTGTATACAAAATAGTATATTATGAAACGGTCATGTTAAGATGGTTATTAATACACAAGCATTAACCGGGATACGGAACGAGCCAAAGGCGGTTAATGCGAGTGTATTAATAACCATTACATGAGAGTGGCATAAACTATTTTTTCTACGAAGAAATTTGATTTGAAATAGATATTTACGTAATTAGTTATGAAAAGAGCGATATTGTTCAACAAGCGTAATATTTGCCAAAACGAGCGCTAGCGAGTTCTGCAAATTACGCGAGTTGAACAATGTCGCTCTCTTCATAACGTGTTTGCGTACAACGTTTTATCTAATTCCGCGCTTTCATAATATTCAATAAAATCTTGAATTTCAATGATAAAATATTGAAGTGGAATCAAATGGTGTTAGAAGTATTGTTACTATGATGTATTCACCAAGAAAATTGACTTACTTCAAATAACTGTGTACTGAATAATGTTTTCAATGTTTATCAATCTCAAAATACTATTGAATTAAAATAATGGGTTGATTGTACAGTTTAAATAATGAAATAATTGTCAGTTTTGACAGTACCTACCTAATTAATAAATTATTCTTTGAAACTCATGTGGTATCTCTATGTTGAAACATAAACAGTTACGTAAAGTTTTTACATAACTACCATGGAGACTATATAATAACTACTTTTCATAACTGATATATGAAGGTTATGCAAAATGTGACGTTACCTAACGTCAAGGAGTGACGCAAAGTGTCACATTTGATAGCGGAATTAGATAAAAAATATTAAAAACCTAGTTATCAACCCGACAAGATGTTTTTCATTTGGTATTGGGGAATTTTCAATATGAAAGTCTGCACCTTTCAATATCTGGATAAGTATGAATTTTAGATATAGGGTATTCTACACACAGGACATTAAAATTTATCGTAGAATCCGAAAGGGGTGTTACATTTAAAATAACAAAGCGTTCACTTTCGGTATAGCCGGAAGTGACATGTATGTCAAAATAGTTTCCATGAATTCGCCATAACTTGTTCTCAATCTATGCCAACGCTCATAGAAATTGAGTGAGTTACTCGTCGTGAAACAGCCTACGTGTACTATATTTATTTAATCGACCAGAGACTAGATGAGCACCATATTTTAATTCGGGTCCTCTGCTTCTTCGATCTCCTCGGTATGAAATTTAACTGTGGGATTTGATTCCTTTAATTTAACAAACCCATTAAAGAATTATTTATTTACCTGTGCCTACATTTTATACCTATTGGCTACCATGTAATAAAAGTAACAATAACAAAAGTAATTTATCAAACAAATTCCATTATTTAAGATTTAAGTGAACATGAACCTAAGGAGTTATTTATTACACAGTAGTTATAAAAATTATTAGAATATCCATTAGGAATGTCTCTACCTAGGGTACCCATTTAAAATCAAAAAGACACCCTTTAATAGTGTTGTACACCATTCAGGCTGTTTATTATTATTTTTTTTTTGTAAAGGAAATATTTTCGGATTCGTGACATTGTCATGAGCAAGAGATACAACTTTTATTATTTAAGTGGATGACATTTTGTGACAATCACTAATATTCTTTCAAGATCTGGTAAAAGTCTTCAGTAGCCAAAATACGGACTAGGCAAATACTACGGGGGGTAACACTTTGTTAAAAGCCGACTTATAAAACTTTATATCCGCAATTCCTATCGGTTGACCAATGGCAGAGGCGTACCATAAGTTTTATTAAATTGAAAAAATATGATGATAATTTTTTTAAACTTTATGTAGGTAGTTTAATTTGTCATTACAGAAAAAAATATTGTATAAACTTACCAACTTTGGAATTAGATAGATATTACGGTGTCTACAATGTGACATACTAACTAGAACTGTCTACTGGAAAAACAATAGAAAGAACCGGGATATGAGTTTACGAACCAGGAACCATGAATGTTTGGAAAAAAAAAACACTAAGCGTTTTCCAAATAGAAAATCGTAATATAGGAAAGCGTCAATATTGACAAAATGTATAGAAGGCATCAATGCCACAAATCACTTCTAAAATGGTACGGAAATGTCTAGAAAAACATGATGAACTAGACTTACCATTACCATACACCATACGATTATTAAAAAATCTATCGTTTGTTTAAGTGCTACAGTTGCGGTTCCTACACATGTATACAGTATTGTGTAGTGGAGGCAGATTCAGCAAGACTTCCATCGCACTTGTGGGATTGTTTTTTATGTCTCGAAAAATACACATGCATTTGTGTGCTACTTGCAGTGTTTTCGTCCACCACATTACTGATCCATAGGCTATCATTGGTATAGCAACCCTTATGTATAGCCATTGGGTCATTTTGGAGTAAGTCTTCTGCATCTGCCGAGGGCGATGGTAGCTTTCCGGGTTGTCTTCCTATGGAGAGTGTTCCATGAAAGCCTGTCATCAAAATGTACCCCTAGGAACTTTGCCTCTTTGGCAAATGGAATCACCTCTTCTCCTAGCTATTGGCTTTAGGCCTTGTTTTCTGAGCATTGACTTACTGATCCATAGGCTCTCTTTGTGTATAGTCATTGGGTATGTATTTTCTAAGCATTGACTGGATTTGATATGATATGATATGATATGAAGACTGGTCTAAGCTGAAACCTTCGGATATCCTGAAGAAATGTCTTCAAATGAAAAGGACTAAAGGAACTACTAAGAGTTTCCAGTAACGGAGATGTTAAAGTTGTGACAATCTATGGTCCTATGTAAGAAATGCACACTTCCAAGGGGTCTTGGGAGATCAAAAGGTTAATTGCACCAAATAATCATACTCAGCAATTTTGTTTTTGGTCGACTAAAGCTGCTGCGTAATAAATTTTTTTTTCTATAACACTTATTGTATTTCTATGATTGAATTTATGTATGGTAAAACAAATTGGTACGTCGCTGGCCTTTTAATCGTCACGGTAGCAGACTGTTATTAGGGCCGGTTATTGTTATATTATCCCAATAAATAAATAAAATTTACAACATATATTATTTTGTTCGTTGAACTAGTTTTATGGATTTATTGGGTTCTATTACATTTTGAATGAAATAAAATTTTTGCAAATTAGTACTGTGGCTATAACAACTGGCTAGAACCGAGAAATTGTATGACATAAACTAATGGTACTTTCCGAGAAGAAGGTACTATAGTTAGGTAATAATTCACAAATATTTATTTTCAAAATAATAATAATATCCCGTATTAGACTAATAAATACATTTGCAACCAACTTAGCTTCCTTGTCCGTTTAGTCAAAACATCAAATTCTTATAAACTTAAACTTACTTAGAGGAAAATAATTGCATGGTTTTTATACAGGGTGATTCATAAGTAATGGGCCAAATTGTAAATCTACGTTCAGAAGGCCAAAATAATAATATTTTCATTAACAATAATGGGTCTCAGTCTGCTCCTTACTGAGGTACAGGATGTTGAAGCGAAAAAAATAAAATAGATTTTTGTTAATAGATCAGCTACTTTTCTACCAAATGACTTGAAAATTGGGTATGAACTAGTTTTTGTAAGGGTAAACAAGAATGTGTGAGAGGATTTGAGTTAACTCGTAGATGTCGCCACATGCGCCATATGAATTAGATAAAATCAGCTACAAATTTTTTATTTATTTTTTATTTTCGCTTTAACATCCTGTCCTACCTCAGTAAGGTGCAGACTAAGACCCGCATTATTGTTAATGAAAATATTATTATTTTGGCCATCTGGACGTAGATTTACAATTTGGCTCATTACTTATGAATCGCCCTGTAGATTTTAAATAATTACTAGTTTGATTGGCAAGGAGGGAGTTTAAGCCCAACTTTATTCATTACCTATATGAACGAAATAATGAAGAAATGTAAGAATAAAAACAAAAAATTCAATGTATGATACATGGATCTTAACAAAGTAGAAGTTTCAGAAGGGTATTTGCTGACGATATACAATCACGGACAAAATTATTGCATATTTTATTTTAGGTCTTTATTTCTTTTCCCATTATCACTTTTGTGATTTCGGTTGATAAATCTGTTACATTAGAGTCTTTTACGTTATTATTTATCAAATTAATTACATATTTAATCTTTACAACAGATTCGTGATGAAATTAGTGAAGTGGTTTGTTTTTGATAATAACGTTTAATTAGGAAAGAACAACAACATGGACACGATACATTAGTTTAAGACAAAATTATAACAATTTAGTACTTAGTATTTCCTCCTCTAGCTCTAACGATAGCCTGCATCCTCCTAGGCATGCTGCGCAATAGATCTTTGATGGTTTCTTGTGGTATTCGATTCCATTCTTCCTGTGCAGCAATCCTCAATTCTGCAATTGAGTTAGGAGCTGGATTCCGTGCCCGAATATTTCTTTTTAGGATGTCCCATACATGTTCTATGGAATTTGCGTCAGGACTGTATGGTGGCCACTCTAGCTTCGCAATCCCAACATCCTCAATGTACTGGTTTACTGTTCTTGCTTCATGGGCACGGGCATTATCGTGCATTAGTACAAAGTTATCATATCCAATAAAGCCGACATATGGTATAACATGTTCTGCAAGGATGTTGCGTATGTACATACCAGTCAGCATTCATCCTCAAATTCACTTCAATGAGCTCCGTACGACTCTCCAAAGAAATGCCAGCCCATAGCATAATGGAACCACCACCAAAGCTAAGATTATGTGCAAGATTACATTCTGCGAAACATTCTCCTGGCCTTCTGTACACTCGACTACGTCCATCAGGCTTCCATAATTGTATTCTTGTTTCGTCTGTAAAAAGAACTTTTCCCCACTGATGTTCATTCCAGTAAGCATGTGCTCTTGCAAATTGTAAACGTCCGATTTTATGGCGTGGAAGAAGCCGAGGAACTCTAGCAGGACGTCTTGGCTTTAAATCGACCTCCTTAAGTCTCCTTATTATTGTTTTGGTAGAAACATTGACTTGCCTTGCATTTAGTAATTGATTTTTTAGATGCGGAGCAGTAAGTGTACGATTTCGCAAAGATTGAATTCTTAAATATTGCTCATCCCTTGGCGTTGTACATCTTTTACGTCCTTGACTAGGCCGCCTTTTGTATCCTCCAGTCTCATTGTAACGTTTTAGTACGCGAGAAACAGTCGATTGATGGACATTCAATCTCTGTGCAATGTCTTCTTGTCTGTACCCCTCATTGATTAAACAAACAATTTTAACCGAGACTAACTGAAACTACAGATTGAAGAAATAATGCACTGAAAATGTCATTTTGACAACGCTAAATGAAGGGAAGCCACTGTTTTAGTCGTCAAGGCACACTATGCTACATTTATAGTTTTCCGCTAATTTAACGTTATCGCTTATTCAGTTATAAAAGCTATGTCTATACATTACTCTATCTGTAAAAAATTGCAAAATACGTAGAACACTCCAATGTAACAGACTTAGCAACCGAAATCACAAAAGTGCTTAAGGGAAAAGACCTAAAATAAAATAAGCAATAATTTTGTCCGTGAGTGTAGTTATTTTGCGAAAACTAATGATAATCTGAAACACAATATAAAAATATGGAATAGTATCTGGAAAGAAAACGGGTTGGTTTTGAATAAAAACAGAACAAAAGATATGGTTATAGGAGAATAAGTAATAGATATAGAAATAGAAGGACAAGTTATAGAGCAAGTTACAACAAATCAATACTTGGGAATAACAATCGATGAACACGGAACACAAGAAGCAGAAATTAATAAAAGTATAGAAAAAACCATGAAGAAAACATTGATAAACAATAAAGGAATATCGATCATGGATGTGAAACGTGGGTGCTAACCAAACACAGAAGAGCAGAATACAGGCAGTTGAAAGGAAAGTCCGAGGCGTTACAAAAGAAGACAAAATAGAGGAGTTCAGTCTAAGGTCAGTGTGGCCAACAAAAAGTGGCTTTTCTGACAAGAATGACAGTTAAGGTCTACCTTTCAAAACATGATATTTTTGCATGTCCTTTATCATTGCGAACATCTATATTGATTTATTGAAATAATGAATACACCCCCGAAGCGTATATCTTGAAATTTAAAATGACTTTTTAGCTGAATACTCAACATATCGGTGGCCAATAATTCTAGGAACTCTTGGCATGTCACCATTTCACTTCTGTTATCTGTCACTAGTTATGTCAGATGTCAGTGGAAAAAGTAATTAGAAGAATAGAGATACACCTAACTAGAAATGATACAAAAATCTAATCGAAAATGGACATACAGAATTAAACGAATATCAACAAAAATAAATATAACTGACATTTGACATAATTAGTGACTGAATAACAGAAATGAAATGGTGACTTGCCAGAAGTTCCTAGAGTTATTGGCCACCGATATGTTGAGTATTCAGCTGAAAAGTCATTTTATATTTCAAAATATACGCTTCGGGGGTGTATTCATTATTTTAATAAAGCAATATAGATGTTCGCAATGATAAAAAACATGCAAAAATGTTATGTTTTGAAGGGTAGACCTTAACTGTCATTCTTGTCAGAAAAAAACACTTTTTGTTGGCCACGCTGACCTCAGACTAAACTCCTCTATAAGGAACACAGAATTAAGAAGTCATCTAAAAATAGAATCAATCCTAGAATTTATGAAATACAGACAACTGGGATGATGAAGGGGCAATTACAAAGAATGGAAAACACAAGACAGACTAAAAGAATATGGAAAGCAAAAATATTTAAAAAGAAAAGAAAAGGGAGACCAAGACAAACATGGAATAAAACCATTCCAGAAAAATTAAAAATTGAAGGGAAAACATGGCTGGAACTCAGGCTGGAAGCGAGAAAAAACAAAAAACAGAAGAATATGGAAAAGCTTTATAAGCATTTAGTTAAAGACACATTCCCTGACACCAATTATTTGGTAAATCGCACCAACGTTTTCACGTGCCGGACTACTATCTTTTCATGTATTAAAAAGTCGTTATTGTTATTCTAATTATGTTTGTCGCTTAAAAAACCATTTTGCAACATTTTTTCAATTTTTCAAAAATTAAGAGCTTAAAAATAATTTAAATATTGCATTACGTCATCTTACAGGGTATAAAATTCTCTAGAATATTGATACCTACAATTTTTTTGTACAATAAAATCTAAAAAAGTTATGGACGAAAAACTGTCGCATTTCACGTGCTCCAAGCTATGCTTGCAAGCTGCATCGCTAGCGGAATCTTCTCACAAATCTAGGAAAGCAGACTATAATACATATACATTCGTTTAAAAAAGTAAAATCTCTGATGGAAATCTTTTTCCATTGTATATCTTCACTTCCCCGAACTATTTTATTTCAAATTAAATATGTTATTACCTATTTAAAAAAATGTAACTCCGATACTTTTCATAGTCCCATAGTCATAGTAACTGAAGGGGCAAACCTATCAATATATTTGTCCAATAATTTTTTTGGCTTGATTTGTAGGTCTTGACAGGTACTTCAAAGGGAGAGAAAGTTCTCCAAGATTGCGCCTTGACTAAGGGTCCGAAATGGCCCCTAAGCCCCCCAAAAAACGGTCTCCCTCCATTATCTCCCGAAATATGCAATTTGGAAAAATTTTGTTCAGGTAAAAAGTGAAGGTCGTTAAATTATCTACAAAAAAGGTAGCAATCATTTTTTTCCAAAATGCAATAGTTTTCGAGATAATCGCATCCAAACGTCCCCTCGCTTACGAAGCTGCACTACCTCTATAAATGCTACCTTCTATAGTCTGTACAGAAAGTACGAGGAGTAATAAACTCTAATTAAGTATGCAAAACCTTTACAGGGAGCACCATGAAATTTTTGATAAATCTCTTACTTTAAATTACATTTCTTCCGTAAATCTAAAAACCAGGTAGATCGACCCCGTATTTGTTTCAGTTGTAGCAAAATTTAGGGTTTCTTCATTGTTAAAGGATTAGCAGATAAGCAATAACGCAATGCAGTGGTGTGTATTTTGGGAAAAAAATACGTTTTAAATTATAATACCTATAATAAAAAATTAAAAGAAATAATTATTGGAATACATTTATTACTTACATTTTATTCTATATCCGACTCGGAAGAGGAAGAATCGTTGTTGACATTAATAATAATAGGGTCGATTAAATCATCACAAATATTGTCAATTTTCCACATATTTGCCTTTCTTTATCAAACTTACTTAAATTTATGTACCTCTATCACTTTTTTTTATTAAAATTAGTACATCCCGTTACCTCTGACCTAAATCGTATATTCTTTAGCATAGCTGCAACTCATTCGTTCAATACAAAATGTACCTTACGGTATACCGTCTTAAAATATATTTTGGTACGTCTATGAAATCTACTTAAATGAATGATTTATTACTCCTCGTACTTTCTGTACAGACTATATAAAATTAACTTGTAAACCGGCGGACAAATTCTTCCATAACTCAGTCAAAAATCAATATTTTTCGATGATTCAAAGTTCATTGTAATGGGCTACCGTAGGTATCAATATGTGTACCTTAAACCCCGTTCTCGCCCGTCGAGGACATTGCAAAAAGTGGCCAATGTTATTTTTCCCCAATATTTTGGCCTCTTCCATTAAATCATTGACATTTTATTTATTTTAAATGGTTTATTATCCCTTGTTTTTTCAAATGGGGTCTGGGGAGGTCCTAAATGTTCCTGGAAATTTTTTTTCAGTATCTTTGTGGCGTTTCAATAAAAAGTTTATTTATTTATTTGCATTTTTCAGTCGTTTTCGGAGTTCTAACAAATCTTGTAAACAAGCGAAAATAAAGAACTAATGTTCAATTATTTTGTTATTAAATGCACACCATTTGAAAGCTTACTATGTCTACTCTCTGAACCAATATTTTTATTCGGAATACAATGCACTCATTATCCAGGGACCGGGAAAATTTGAAAGATTTGTGAGAACTCCAAATTGCAAATTTCGGGAAAGCGTTTTTTGGGGGGCGTTAGGGGCCATTTTGGGCCCTTAGCTAAGGGGCAATCTTGGAGAACTTTTTCTCCCTTTGAAGTACCTGTCAAGACCTACAAATCAAGCCAAAAAAAATTATTGGACAAATATATTGATAGGTTTGCCTATTTTCAGGTCTTCAGTTACTGGACTATCACTGTTTCTAGTAGATACAAAATATTTTT
The DNA here is from genome assembly GCA_910591685.1 of Galerucella tenella. NCBI lineage: Eukaryota > Metazoa > Arthropoda > Insecta > Coleoptera > Chrysomelidae > Galerucella > Galerucella tenella. The sequence continues at coordinate 7,326 of CAJUYH010003970.1, read as the reverse complement.
CAAATATGACCACCATTAAACTTCATATTTTTCATTTGAAATATTATTTGAGAACATCTGCCAATTAGATGTAAATTTGTTTATGAAAAATTTTGTGATTTTTCTCCACAAATTAATTTTAATTTATGTTTCACTATCTAAATTTTACCGACGGATCTGATCCTGTTTAATATACAACGAGAGAATTATGAACTTACTCAATCTAAGGTCAGATGCCGAGTAAACGAAATATCGTGTAACATTCTAAGCAGTGCAAACGGGCATTAGGACATAAATTATAAAATATTTGGTGCAAAAAAAAAGTAAAACATCTGACAACTAATGTAATCTGAAAAATACCACAGATTTACATGTTCTTTACAAACATTATTCTGCAATACTAAAAAATGTGATAAAATGCTTTTTATACAGGAGCAATAAAAAAATTGATATCATAGGGTGATCATTATTATTGTTAAATTTTGAAAAAATTTGAACCATAACAATCCTTTTTTATTTTATTTTTTCCAAACTCAACCACTACAATAAATACCTTCAACAACCATTTTATATTGGTTGTACAATAATACAAAAATCATATCATAAAACTTTGCGAAAAGATAATGCTTTCAACTTTATAGCCAAATCTTTATAATGATATTATTTTATGACACAAATAATCTACTATAAATCTGTAAACCAACCAGCCCCAATCCAATTTTGTTTTAATATTTTTCCCTTTCATCTATCCGCTTATTTTTATATTTTAGGGCCACCCCAAACATAATCTTTACAATATACAGTGTGCGTCAAGAAAAGATTGAAATATCTGAGTATTGAAAACTACTTACAATAGTAACACGTACCCCACTGGTAAGGGTATTATAACTAGCATAGAAAATAAAAATTGAGATATTTACACTTTTCAGGATATTATTGAGAAGAACAGTCTATAAAATTTTTAAGATTTCAAGTATGAGTTGTCATTTAGACATTTTCTTTTCTGTCAGTATTGGTTTTATTTGGGGAAAACATAATAGACATATGGAACTTACAAGTTTTTTCAAGTACCTACACACCTACAGATTGATGTGTCTCGGCATCTAATGGCCATTGATACTCTATTAATCTATAAAAAAATTTTAAATTAGAGTTTAATAACACATTAGATTTGATGAATTGGCTAATCGGCATATTCCATGTAAGCTGTCAGTTTCTTACAATGAACTTTTATCAAATCCATCCATTGCAGCTAGTGGAGTGTCTCATTTATCATAGATAATCATTTATGTTTGAAGACGATTTAAATTTACATAAATTTATATTTATTTCGAATATTGATGGCTATTATTAAGTTGAAAAACCAAAATTTATGAATTTATATTTTAAGACTATTAAAATCGTACGCTGCTGTATACTTTTGATTGGACTTTAAAATAATGTCCTTTAACATGAAGGAAGGCTTAGAACAGGGTGTTCAACTTCAAATTTTGACACCATTATTTTAAATTCAGTCTTTAGATTAGCAGAATAAAATGAAAACAAAAAGTATGCAACGTATAATGTGGATACGTCATTAGTCTTTGCTCTTCCATGTCTCAGTTTCTTCTTCTTTCTACTTCGTTGGGAAGTTCAGGACTAAAATGTTGCCATCTGCCATCTATCACTCTGTTGTTTCACCTCCTTCAATTCTAATTTGAAGCATTCATTATATTAATAAAAAGGCATAAAAATTAATGTCGAACTTTTTTCTCTTCCATCCATTTGATGGAAGTCATATTCTTTTTTACACGCATCCTTAGGTTTTTGGCGGTATTAACCGCGAATCTGTTATATTGAAAAAATTGATATTGGAATTCACTTTTAAGCACGGCGTCAAAAACCATAATTCTTCGTTCACAAATTGCAAATTAATTTAAGTTTTTCTTATTTCTATGACAACAAAAGGTGCTTTTTCAATTATACAGCGTCGGCTACAAAGGCCATTGGCCCTGTATGTCGAAGGTCAGAGGAAAAAAATCATGTTGGAGTAGTGTTGGACTTTATTCATTCAAAATACCTAACATTACAACCAAAAACCACCTGTGTACCTAATTTCGCTGATGTTTTATCTTTATTATTAGCACTTCTAATTGATCCGTAAACGCTATTAAGTGTACACCAGGATCATCAGTTACAAATTTAGAAATTTACGAATAGTATGGCAAGTATTCAAAATTGCAGCCTTCTGCAGACCTAGTTTGGTGAGGCTGACTTGTAGAGCTTTGGGAATTAGTCCCGTAGATGAAACGATGGACGGCATCAGCTCTACTTTATCTGCTCCTACCTCAGTTACAAGATCGGTTGTATTTTGCAATGTTCTCGTTGTATTTATCTAAAATATTGTTGTTATTGAGTACATCAACATCAACTAGAAGAACCAAGTTAGATTTTTTATCAGGCCGGTTATTCGCCACCCGTCTATCGGTGATAGTTGACCTATCGTATAGTACCTAGGTATAGTCTAAAATCAGCATTCTCTAGAAATGAATGCGGATGGTACTTGTAATAACGCGTGTTGTAGGTGTTAACTAATCCAAATTTGTTAGCCAACATCTGATGGATGATGTTGCAAAGTTGATTTAGTCTGCGTAGGTAATCAATGTGTTGTATAGTCTCTGTTGCTTGTTGACACCTTCTGCACGACACGATGTTTGGATCCCTTATGACAATTTCTTGTTAATTGTTAGTATTAATTACTTCGTCTTGAATTACACAAGTCCTTCTGTTCCTGGAAACCATGTTCCATATGAGAGCCACTTATTTGATGCTTCCTTGTCGATATTATGGTTGATTGATGTCGACCACGAAGCGCTTTCTGGGCCCACTCCGCCTGTTTGTCTGAGTCTGTATTATTATTGTTATTAAATGTTAAATTTGCTGTTTCTTATTTTGGCGTCTTAGAATTTATTAGTTACTTCTATTGAATTTTTTTTTCTATAAGTTACAGCATAACTAATTAAACAATGTCCTATGGTTACAAACAGTGGCTGTTTATTTTTGTACGCCTGATTTAGTGTGACAAAGTTTTCTGTCAATATATCGTTTCAACTTAAACGAATCGCCCACATAAGTGACATTTAAATATCGAAGATAGATATTCCGTAACAAAGATAATTTGTTCCATCGGTTACAAATATTATGGCAAAGTGGTCAAAAATGCGGTTTGTTGTGACTATATAGTTTTGTAATTGGATAGATACCCTCCGGTTTGGAAGGTCGACATTTCTTTTATTAGTTGCCTTTCGGCATTTTATTAGGGGGTGTAATAAAATAATATTTTGTTACGGTGACGACAGAGCAAATAATTGAAATTTTAAAGTCTAAGAGATAATATAAAGCTATTCGGTAACCCAGGGAAATAAGTTGATTTTGGGTACAAACGTTTTTATTACATGGAACTGATTTGTTCTTATTTTGAAAACTGTTTTCATCATAGATGCATCGCTTTGCTTCACTATTGATAATTCAATTTAAGGGTGCTTGTTTAAAAAATGGGTTTGACAAATAATTAGATAAAAAAATGTCTAATACGTGTAATAGAAAGCGCACTCAGCATTATTAAGAATTTTTTCCACTACTAGCCAGCTGAGAAGTTGAATTTCTCTATTATATAGTGGCTAATAATTTTTTCTATCATTACCCTAGATAAATAATAAAGAAATTCAAATATTTTGAGAATTCAGGGATAGTAGTTCAACAAAAACTTGTGCAACATAATTTTGTATACCCAGGAGATTATCTTCAACATATATTTGCTGCTTGAAATTACCTATCGAGATAAAATCATTTGAATAAAAATGGCATTAGTTTAAAATTCGCGCTTAACCAAATTTAACTGATAACGAGTACGTTCATAATATATCAAAAACTGACTTGTCAGTCAAACGAGGGGGTAAACGCTTCTCCCGTTTGTGAATTATTTTTAATTTTTGTCATAAATTTGTCTAGTAGTGGAAAAAATTGTATATACCTACACCTAGGTGGTGAAGACATTTATAAACCTCGCACCTTATTCCGCTCAGGGCAAAGCCGCTCGCGAAATAATTTTGGTGCTCGGTCAATAATAATAGTCTTCACCACCTTGGTGTATAATATTATACTATAGTTGTAGTAGGTAAAAACGTTGTCACACAACAAATATTTAATTCTGAGCTTACCTGAGGTAAGCCTTAGGAGAAAACCAAGAAAAACAGATTGGGACAACTATATAACACCTGTTTGAAAGGAAATCCAGAGGAAGGGAAGGACTAAGCTTCATCTTGACCTGGAAAATGAGCTGCAGGATCTGAACAGGGCAATCATCGATGCATTTTAATCGTTCAAGAACAACGAAGCAGTAAAGGTGCACTCTGGTGGAACAAACATCTCTCAGAATTAAGATCTCCAGCCCGGCACCTTTTTAATAGAGAAAAACTCAACCAACAACATTTTTTGATAACATCTGCCAATTAGATGTACCTACTAAACCCCCACGGTGTGCCACTCCGCGTGTTTTAACCGTTTAAGCTGTTCAATTCCAATTAATAAATAATGGTTATAGTTCCTACATTGTTTACCGAGTAGGAAAAGCTTAACATTCCTGGACGACTGTGAAGATTGCTACACAGAGTCCAGAAATGTGGCTTTTCTTACTCGGTAAACATACTATTTTTCCGCAAATCGTTGAAGATTCGACAGATATTAATTAATTTTGAAAAAATCGCGATTAGGTTTTTTCACAAATAAATGGTGCTTTGAAATTCGTAATAAAAATACTTGGGTTACTATGGACTTATTCAGGTGGAAAGTAAAATGATAAGTGATGATAAATTTTCCTTTTCTGGGGCTTCTTCAGAACTTTTTGAGGCAGAGAATACTGCTTCCTTAGAATTATTGTCCAAGAAATCAAGAGAAAAGTAGGTACGGATATGCATAAAAACGTTTTATGGACTATCGCAAGTATGAAAATATGAGTTTTTTCTCAGAAAATGTTGTAATCGGCATACTTCCTAGACCTTTGTTTATTTAAAGCTGAAATATCCAACCTTATGGGCCAATTATTCAATGTTGAAGTCAACCCTTGCAATTAAACTCCATGTAGATATATCTTTTTTGTTTATTTACACATTTACAGCATCCGTTGTCAAAATGACATGAGGATTAAGGGGTCTAGCACATTTACTTTTTGAAATACAGGGTGTTGAAATTTTGAAAACTTGAATGTTTTAATTCGATTACTTTAAAATGGATGGATAAATTGATTTGACATTTGGCAGGTTGTTTTTAAATGTAAAAGGGCATATTTTGATAGAAATAGAAGTTTGTGCAGCTAGTGTGGATATGATGGCCATATCGCACGAGGACAAAGTTTGAGCACGACGCCGTAGGCGGAGTGCTCAATCGTTCATGTGCGATATGGACAATCCACACGAGTCGAACAGCATATTTTTTCTACGACCCACCCTCTAGAAAATAAAAATTTCTATGAACTGTAATATAACTTCAAATTGAAAATTTAACCACTCAATTTTATGTTTCCACTAATTTTTGTGGTAAACGTACAGTTCTTAAATGTCCAATTTGTATAATGCTACGGTTTCCCCTTTTTAAATATACGATGCTGTTATAAGTAGATGTTGCCAGTCGGACTCCCTCATGAACGGTACCGTACCATTGCCTATCTGTAATAATGAATATTCTGCTAAATATTTCAAACGTCTACCTGTTGTCGTTATTAATATTAAGCAGAATAATTATTTAAAAATAAAATCAACAATAAAAAAAACTTCCTCACGGAAATTGAACCCGGGTCTACCGCGTGATAGTCTGGTATGCTTACTACTCTACCACCAAAGAATATGCAAATTGTTTTATCTATAACGTCAAACGTATTACATAATTTTTGCTTAAAAGGAACTAAAGTTCCTATCGTGTGTCCCGCGACACGTTCTACCTTTTTATTTTTATGAGTCTCTAATATTTGGTATTTCTGGGGCCTGTAGAATTGATGAGTTAGTCATAATGATGTCACGTAGAAGATCTACAATCTAATATTTTAATTAGATAACCTTATTCGAAGACCAACAATCCAAGATTATTTGTAATTAATCAGACGTACTTGAATGTCTATCGAAAGTATGTTTCTTTAACTTTAAGACCAAAATATAATAGATATGAACAGTGACGATTGTGTCTACGCTTTAAATATCAAAGCGGAAAGGGTTGTGGACAAGTGGCAGGAATTTATCAATTGAGAAAAATGCCTAAAATGGTTTTTTCCTATTTGGTAAATCCGACCGAATATAATCGTCACTGCTTTCGTCGGTCTTCTGAAACAAAATTGGTTGACTCTGATGCCGACATAACTAGTTTAAAGCGGCATGGCGGATGGAAGTCATCAACAAACATTGCTGAAGGATATATCGAAGAATCTCGCATAAGGTTGAGGTGCCAAATAAAATTTACACAATACAAAATATTTAACAAAATAACCCCACCATCCCGCATGTTGTACAAAATGTTTCTTATAGTTCTAATAATGTTCCTCCAATGTTCAATAATTGTACTAATCGTCAAGTAGCTGTTTTATCAATCAATTTTAAAATGTATTCTGCAATGTATTGAAGTTTTTAAAATTATAATAAATTAATTCCTTGTAAACAATGTGTTTTCAATCATTTATGTAGAACACTAACAACCGATCGGAAATTTCAGCTTCTTACAGGAAGGAAGTGAATAGGAAATCTTGACTTTTTGACTCACAGACAATCTTGTCTGGAATATCAAAATTTCCTAGCGATTTGCGGGAAAATTTGTTTTAATAAAAATTAATGACTTTTTTACAAAATAAATTTAATTATGTTTTAATATCTGAACACCGACTACAGAACTATTACTGTTTACTGTACAATAAAGAATTTATAAGCTTTTATTTCTAAATCCTTAAAGCCAGATGCACAATCAACGAAATATTGTGAAACATCCTTTATAGAGTAGTTTCTGGGCTTTTATTTGCTTCAAGTGTATATAGGTACCAATTATACGATATAATTTGGAACGTATCTATATAATTTCTTTTTTTAAATGGGCATCTCCATGTGTTAGTCTGCTCCAGCCCTTGATATCTCAAGATGTCCCGTTAGATCGCCGGATTTCAAAGATTTAGCTTGTCTTGTGCTACAGGTAGATGTAGTGGAAGGTGTGTACGAAGGTCTATTAGCATTACCTCTAAAGCTACACTGTGGCACGATCTTATTGACCCTGTGATTACTATGCAGGCAAGTCGTTGCACCTTTGCAACTCTGTTATTCCCCTTTGTTTTTTTTT
>CAJUYH010003969.1:29586-39912 GCA_910591685.1 Galerucella tenella | reverse complement strand
AAATTTATGGATTCCTGATCAAGGTGTCTGAATGACTCATCTGTAATGCCTTCATCTTGGAAACATTTTGAGACAAATAAATATTTTCAACATTTCATTTGTAGGTAATTTAAAACGTATTCATTTATATAGTACGAAAATAAGGTACAAAACTATGTATTTAGTAGGTATAAGTTAAAACCAAAAATGATGTACCCACACATTTGAAAGTTCAATATAAAAAATGTCATAGTCATCTGAAATTTAAATGGATGAATGGTTCACCTATTTCCACTCAATTATTAATTACCAACAATCTATTCAGTCTGAACAAAACTATACTTATTGTAATAGGCGAGCGGAACTCACACCCCCAAATATAACTTGTAGTGAACAAGGAGTACTAATCGCTAAAACCACTTTTATTTCATGTGTTCGAGGTCGCTGAATGCAAATCTGAAATTATTTTTTTCCTACAAATGGGGGAACATGAGCATGTTTTTCCATCAAAATATGCCCTTTGACATTTAAGTTTTTCATAACTTCAAGACCTTGTTTTCGAAAAGTAAATTGGCTGGACCCCTCAATCTTTATATCATTTTGTGATAATAAGCAGTACCTACATGAAATGAAATATGCGAAATGTTGCTGTAGCGGCAAACGAGATTGATCCGCATAACAACCACCACATTACACGCGACCTCGAAAACATTGTTTTAGCGATTAGTACTCCTTGGCCACAAACTGCTATTTCTAATAAACGGTAGGTACTATAATCTGAATTGTCTTGTGTGAAGAATAAAATTTTACAAGAATCCCAATTAAAGCAATCAGATATTATCTACCTATGTAATCAAAAATTTTCACTTAGACCACCACACAAAGTCCACTTTGGCTGCAACTGATTAACTAACGCGCGAAACAGGGATCGTAACCCTTGAAGTTTCGACGATGTAGTGACGATTAGAAGCTATCTTGTGCGAAATGCGAAATAGCCGTTACAATTGATCAAACCATTTAATTGTAGTTAACACACTTAGCTAATGTTAGGTGATTGTTATACTTATCATAATTAAAATCATTTCAGAAACAAATTTTAATGGCTCGAATTAAACTGCTAGCTTATGAAACGTTTATTTAAGAAAAAAGTCTTCAGAAAAACAAAGAATCTTGGGGTAATTCTACAAGTTTGATTATGGTTACTCAACCAGTTATTAAACCAGTTTACTTGGCCTGTTTTTCTCGGTGTGTCAGTACATTAGTTGAAGAAAACTAATGCAGTGAAGGGTTTATCCAAATCCTTGCGCAGAAGATCTTCAACCACTGAAGACAAACCCTTAGATATTTGTGTGGTGTTAAAAGAAGAGCCACACTTGAGTGGTGAGCAAATCATGAAAAAAAGATCCAGCGGGGGGGCTAAAGCGGATGGAGGAACTTTTATCAACTCACTCAATACCACGAGCTAAGCGATCTACAAACGTTGCAATGTATTCTGCAACATGCCTGACTGATCAATTTCTCCTATTCCTAGTGACTCTATTCATAATCATTTCTCAATATTAGCAGGTTTTGTTTAAAAGATGCCGTCTCTATTGCTTCCCTCTAATCCATTGAGAAATACATTATTTAATTATTGCCTCAAACCATGCCGATAGTGGATGCTGGATCTCCGTCATGTTGCAGCAACATATTGTTGGCGAATTGTTATTGTCTGAAAGTTTCAAATATTGGAACTTTTCAATTTAAACGTAATTGAGAATACTTATACGGGTTTGAAAATTAACCAACTCAGGTATAACATTTTTTCCAATGAATTTAAGTACTCCGGACCATTTACGTTTCCAACTATTTTCTGCTCATATCAAGCTCTTTCCGGAATAAGAAAAATTTTGATCGTTCATTGAAATTGTTATCTAACCACTCCGGATTCAACCTTATTCTTCATAGATGGAATTGATTGTCATAGAAATTCTCATTGTCGATTTCCACACATAGATCATCTTCCAATAGGACAGAAAAAACTCAATATGTTCCTCCATATGTTCTGCGTCCCAGTGCCGTTTGAGAGGCGCCAAATTCAACTATTCGCTACTCTTGCAAAAACGCACTTCTAATTGGAAGAAAAATCGTCATTGAAGGTATTAAAAATCAAATTATAGCAAAGCTTTAAACTTTGATTACAGGAAGAAACAGTAAACTAATATAAGAAGTAACTTCTACACTTTGCTTCTACACTGAAATTTACATGCAAAAAATCTGTAGTCGGCGTGTCGGCAGACGGCACTCGGCTTACGGGCGGTGGCGTATCTTCAAAAGATACAGCTCGCCTTTGGCGGCTCGCCCGACAAATAATATACAAGTTATTGTTTTTTATGCATTTATCGGCGGCGTGTGCCTCAGAGAGGTCAAAGGTGCAAAAAATATTATATTCTGAAAAGTTCTCAAAAAAACAACTTTTTTTCGGCTCCAGATTTCAGCGGTGATATAAAACAGGAGTATGTGGCTTGTTTCAGTCAGTCAGTTCAGTCATCGAGTATTCGTCGGTGATTTTTGACGATTAATAATAATTTCATTTGAATATACATAATATTACGTGTTGCCGTTGTGTTGCTGATTTTAAATCTTAAGGTAAGAGAAGATGAAAGAAAACGTGTTATTAAATCAAATAAAATTTCGATTCGAGAGTTTTCTGATTATATTTTGACTCCGGTCAGCTTTTTTCCTAATTATTTTTCTATCTCTTCAGAAATGAGTGATGACAGTAAAAAAAATTGTCTAGAGCCCAAAATAAGAAACGTCGATTGAAATCGGAGGCAGAGCGGAATAAACTCAGCGGTTCGCTGAACAAATTCCTTCAATTCAGCAGTTCTTTGGCGAATCCACTTCTGTCAAGAGAAGAACAAGTTGTTGCAGAACCGATGATTATTATCGAAGATCAGCAGCCATTCACGTCTTGAAGTTCTGGAACGCCTGTTTCACCTGATCCAACTCCTGAACTGGGTCATCCGGTAAGCGGGAATGAAGAAAGATCTTAGCACAGTGACATTGCTGATATTAGTGATATTGATATTGCTAATCCATCTACATGGCCAAATTATTTGAGTCATCTTCTAATCCAACCAATCGTGACAAAGGGAGCTGTTCAAATTTTCAGCAACGCAATATCTTAGGAAGTTGCCAAACGGAGAAATAGTTAATAGGGATTGGTTGGTGTATTCTAAAAAAATTAATTGCGTATTTTGCATTTTTTGTAAAGTTTTTAGCGCTTTGTCTCATCAATTGACCACTGGGTACTCCAATTGGAGGCACCTTTCAGTTAATATTTCCCGACATGAAAATAGTATGAAACATATGGAAGGGGATTAAAAATGGCACAAATTAAAATTGCGTTTGAGCAAAGATTGCACAATTGATAAAGAGCAACCACATCATTACGAAAATGAAAAACGACGATGGCGTGCAATTGTCAAAAGAATGATTTGTATTCTGCAATATTTGGCCAGTCAGAATTTAGCATTCAGGGGTGACAGCTCTAATCTTTTCGAATCAAATAATGGTAAATTTCTCAAACTGGTCGAAACGATTGCCAAATTCGATCCGATTATGATGGAGCCCTGAGCAATATTTAAAGGTCTAAAGAGTTGAAAAAAAACATGCCCCATTATTTAGGCAATCACTTTCAAAATGAATTAATCCATCTATTATCAAAAAATATTCGCAGAGAAATTTTGAACTGCCTCAAGAAAGCAAAAAATTATTCAATAATTTTGGATGAAACTCCAGATGCTAGTCATGTTGAGCAGTTGACTTTCATAATTCGCTTTGTTCATTTTTCTTAAAATGAGGTTGAAATAAAAAAACACTTTTTGGGGCTTTTTAAAGTTTTGGATAGTACAGGAGAAAGGTTTCCAATCTGTCGAGAGATGAGATACTACCAACTTTTCAAATTGATTTTCTCAATATGAGAGGTCAGGGTTATGACAAGGGCGCAAATATGTCTGGGAAGCATGTGGGCATTCAAGCTCAATTTAACCCGAGAGCTATTTTTTGCCTTGTTGTGCTTATACATTAAACTTGACAGTTAATGATGCAGCTAAAATCTCAGACGAGATTGTAGGTTTTTTTCAATTATTCAGGAGCTGTTCAATTTTTTTCCTGCTTCACCCAACAGGTGGAATATTTTGAAGCGAAATTTACAAAATCTCTCTTCAAATGTCAGTGATTAAAACCCGATGGGAAAGCAGAGTCTGAGCCGTTCAACCTCTCAGATTTCAACTTCTTGAGATTTGTAGGAGTTTACTTGATTTGATGGAAGATAATTCAAGAGACATGGATACCAAACATTCGGCAAAGGTACTTTTGAAAAAAATTAAAACGTTTAAATTTATTTGTTCCATCATTATTTGGTACGATGTAGTGTAAAAGGTCAATATAGTGAGTAAAATGATACAGAATCCAAATTAATGAATGCCATTGAGAAATAAAAAGTCTCATCAACTTCTTTACTGAAAAAAGATCAGATGAAAATTTTGATATTTTTGTGAATGAGGCTAAAGCCGAAGCTGGAAAAAATGATGTAGAGCAAACATTTCCTTCAATTAGGGAACGCAGGAGACATCGTCAATTTTCATATGAAAGTACAGACGATCCAATTCTAGATCCAAATTTTGGATACAACAGTTCAATCTCTACAAAGTCGTTTCGAGAGATTGAAGCAATGCAATGATTTATTTGGATTTTTGAGTGATTTTCGAAACCTAAATTCTGATGAGATTAAACGATCGTGCGTAGATTTGGATTTGGCTTTGCAAAATCACCATGAAGGAAATGTTTGCAAGGATATTGATGGTCTTGATTTGTACAATGAAATTTCATCATACAAAATCCTTAATCCTGTCGAAGACTCTCGCAATACCTCAGACTCACCCATAAATATTCTGAATTATATAACCAAAAAAAATTTGCTTTGTTTCCAAACCTGTCTGTAGCATTAAGGATATTTTTGACGCTGCCGATTTCTGTTGCGTCTGGCGAAAGGAGTTTTTCAAAGCTAAAACTTGTAAAATCTTATTTGAGAAATTCGATGTGCCAGGAAAGGCTTTCAGATTTAGCTGTTATTTTAATCGAAAATAAAAATTGTGAAGCCATCGATCACAATGAAATGATCAATGAGCTTGCATCTGCAAAAGCAAGACGTGTTATGTTCTAAAACTACCTTGTTATTTGATAATTAGGTACTTGGGTATTAGAAATATCTTGCACATTCTCAAGTTAACGGATTTGTTTGCGTTGAGCACCGTTTGAGAGTTTTAACTCGATTCACTCAGTTGAGTGAATTGATATATTAGATTTTTTGTTAATTTCCGAATGGACGTGTTTTATTTATGACCTATATTGTACGTTAATAGTCTATTTCATTTGATGTCGAAAATAAATTTTTTGTCATATTTTTTCGTTGTTTCATTTTATTACGCCCATTTTCATAATCAAACACTTACACTAAAGTGACTTTAGTCTATAAGGAAACTATTCAGTTTAAACCTCAAACTAAAAATGATTATGAAAATTGGCCTTATCATCAAAATTTAAGCATAGTATATAGGGGCGCACAAAGTTATTCTTGCACGCAGGCGTTCGCCACCCCAGGAACAGCACTGCGGCGTCCTGGATGGGATAAATTTTTCATTACACCAGTTTCGTTAATTTATCAACTTACAGTATATCTTGTGATGGTATTTCGGTAAGGATCGATTATGAAGGATATTACACGTTTTTTTTGACTTATTTTATTTTTATATAAACGATCCTTTGTGTCTTCTGATAAATATGACCAATACGTCAAAGCTGTTATTGTTGCAGCTAGAGTCATCTTAATATATTATTTTCATTTGGGCGGATGTAATGTGAACTTATCCATAACTCCAAAATTGGAAAAATAATATCTCATGTGATTTATTTGAAATAACGGAGTTCATTATATTCACAAAAAAGCAGAAGGTCTGATATCAATGTAAATACTTACCTAAGATTGCACTGAATACAAAACCCTCAAAAACCAAAATTTTGTAAAATCGTCCTAGGCATCTTCCAGCTAATTGAGGTTTTATTCTTCGCCTAATACTTTCCATGTATGTGTCACAAATAACAATTTGCATGCATAAAAAGGTTGTACAGCCATTAAGAATAATTGAATTGTAGGTATTGCTGAATATCATTAATGATTAATTTGAAATTGTATTGAGTGAAACAATCAGAAGCTACAATTTACGGATCTAGGTGAATTTATCGAAAACAATTTATCGAATAAATAATTTATCGAATAGGTGAATTTATGGAATGGCAATCAAATGCAAGCAAATGCTAAATTTATTGTTTATCGAAATAACGGTAATGCTTTGAAGTTAATTTATAATTTTAACAAAAAATTAGGGGAAGAAATGCACAGTCTTCCAGAATTAGAAAAACGTTAAAATAGTATAATAAAGCCTGTTAGCGTTACCCAGGAAACACCACGTGGAGGTCGGCTTACTAGTTTCACTTTTTTTTATTTTTTTTATTTTTATTTTGTTTTTTTTATTTTTTTTTTAATTATTATTTTAATAAGCAGTATTATGTGCGATGCCACGCAGATAGTCATGCATGTTATTGACGTCAAAGTTTTCACAGAGTTGTTTAATTCTCTGAGCACAGTCTCTGTACTTGTTGCAGATTTTACAAAAAATATTGGTAGTGGTAAAGTACAGCGTATCGCACTACTGGATGATCAAAATAACTTGATTGAAAATTCTTTAGAGATTGCAAATATGTTTAATGTATTTTTTAAAAATGCTCCTTACGACATAGTTTCAAATATATCGTGTGATCCTAAAGGCGTAAATTTAGAGTATAGTGATAAGTTAAACCTTAAACAAGAGGCTTTTCTTTTGTGCCCATACAACCAAGATGAATTATATGAACTTCTAATATTTAAGTTAAAAAATAAAAGATCCTATGGTTTTGATGATATACCAGCATTTTTGTTAAAAAAAGTTCTGGCATTTATAATGTCTCCTCTAACATATTTAGTCAATCTGTCCTTTGCAAATGGCGATTTTCCGGATTACATTAAAACTGGAAAAATTACTCCAATATATAAAAAAAGGTGAAAAGAGCAGTACTTCAAACTATCGACCAATTACTGTCCCTTCAATATTTTCAAAAATATTTGAGTATAGCTACCTGAAGAGACTTAATACCCACTTACAGTGTCATAATATTATTATAAGCAGCCAGCATGGTTTTCAAGAACGTAAGTCAACTAGTAGCGCTATTCATTCATTTTATGAATGTTTAACTAATCTATTGGAAGCAGGGGAATGTCCTGTTGGTATATTCTGTGATCTCTGTGTTGATCATAACATTTTATTGGAAAAGCTAGAAAATATTGGTATCAGAGGGATATCTTTGAAGTAATTGAGTGTTATTTGTATAACCGCTTACAATATGTTAGTACACCTAATTTAACGGATAGTTGTATTGGTAAGAGTGATTCGAGTTATGTGTGCGATGGTATTGGTGTTCCTCAAGGGTCTGTTTTGGGACCTATCTTGTTTTTGCTTTACATAAATGACATTGTAGATATAAGCTCGACCACTCACTTTACTTTGTATGCAGATGATACGTCGGTCCTTATTTCGGATAAATCCAATGTCGCTTTAGAAAGTAAATGTAATAATCTTTTTTCCAGCTTATACAGTTGGTTTTGTAAAAATTCACTTCACCTCAATGCGGAAAAAACTCAAATGGTTCATTTTCACTATAGGCAAAAGCAAGTACAAAAAATGAATATAAAACTTAATAATGAACAAATAGAACACGCTTCTTCAGTGAAATTCTTAGGTTTATTTATTGATGAATTCCTAAATAGGAAAAAACACTGCGAAACTGTGATCTCAAAACTAAACTCAGTTAATTATCAGTTTAGAAACCTTCGATCGGTTCTAACAATTAAACAGCTGGTAATGTTGTACTATGCTCAAGCGGTATCTCGCCTACGGTATGGTTTATGTTTTTGGGGAATTAGTACTAGCTTTAATGATGTCTTCATAGCTCAAAAGAAGATCATTCGTTGTATTGCTGGTATTTTTTGGAGCACTAGCTGCCATGGTTATTTTAAAAAGTTTAAAATTTTAACATTGTCGTGTTTGTATATTTTTGAGTTGTGTGTGTTTGTTTATACTAAAATAAAATATCTTAAGACCAATGAACAAGTCCATAGATTTAATACAAGACATTGTAATGATCTACATGTACCTTTATCTAAGGGAAATATTCATTTTAAATCTCCGGCTATACAAGGTCAACGGTTTTATAATAAATTACCCTTAACCATCAGAAACTGTACTACACTAATAGAATTTAAAAAAGTGTTAAAATCATTTTTAATTGAACGTTGTTTTTACTCCACAGAAGAATTTTTTAACTCGTAAATAATGTATGAATAATTATAATTTATTTGTTTGTTCGTATTATGATTGAAATTTTATCAGATATTGTTTAGTATAATTTGCATGTTAATTTTAGATTAGGATTAGGATTAAGTTTTCATTGTGACTAATTCTATACAAACTTTGTTGTTTGTCAAAAAGAAAATAAAGAATTATTATTATTATTAAATCGCTCTAATTACTGTACTGATGAGTCATAGACAAACAAAGAAGTGAAAATAGTGATTGCGGAACCTTATAGTAGAATATCAACAACTCTAGAAACCATTCCAACAATATTTAACATAAGAAGGAGCTTGTTCTGTAAAGAGGTAAGTAGAACTTAGTTCAGCCTGCTCCAGGAATACTTCAAGTCGAAAACAGACAGAGAGGTTACTACGACTTTCTACTCACTACGCTGAGTTGCTCTTGGAGCTGCTCACTAAAAATATAATCTCAGTGAGATAGGCAAAGTGGACAGTAAAACATGCTAGCTTCAAAACGGATATTAGGCTTTCTCAGAAGCCTAAATCATCTACTTTTGGAAGGAAATTATTATACTCCCACTTAATTAAGTTACCATATCACAAATCTTCACACCAACTCACCGTGAGTAATAGATTGACAGTTGCTGATCATCCCTAGTTTTTATCAAATCTTAAAGATTTTGCAAATTGTTAATTATATTTTTCCAATCAAGTTCAATCGTCTGTTTTGGATGAGACACACTGTATAATATTGAGATCACATGATATGAGGATCTTTCAAGTATTTTTATTCATAAATGTCATGATGTTGATAGCAAACAATGTAATCTATACAGGTGAACGACAATCTTATCTATACTTATCCTGATTATCTATTTTGAAAATTTCTCAACGTTGTTCAATATTTAATTTTATAATCCTTTAAACAATTAATCAATGGATGCAGCGTACTTTTGGATGCATTCCTTGGGTACCACTTTATTATAAAAAAAGACATGGCACACAAATCCAAGCGATACTAAGGGATGATAAGCGAGGGTTGAAAATTGATAGGAAGATGGAAAACGGAAACAATTAACTGAATTAACCAAGGATTTTGCTATCTTATTAGATGCTAGGAGCTTTAAAGACATATATTTTACATCGATACTTCATTTCCCAAATATTACTTTTAATGTCCCCTGTAGCGTCGATAAGCGAGTTAGGGTCTTGTGCAATAGCCTTATTTTACTTGTTTTCCACATTGAACTCGATGGTGCAAACGGCTCCCATTCAAAATAATGAAGCCCACACGTGCCATGGCCTATAGGTCTATTATAGTTGAAATGGTGCATTCAGATGGCTATGATTGAATAAACTGGTTCAATTTGAATTATGTTCAATAATTACTATCATAACAAGGTCTACTGCCATATAATAAGTGGAAATGTTCAACGTGACTGGTACAGTAGAAGAATCCCAATCGAAAAGCGAAAAAAGCTCACAACAACTGAAGGCAAATCTTCGAATGTTTCTATCCTGTTTGAGATATAGCGATTACAGCCGAAGCTTAAAAGGTTGTCCGTTCATATCAATACAATAAACCATGCGATTATAAATACTTCGCAATACACTCTGCAACATCTCTGACTGCTCAATTCTTCTCATCTTTGTGGTAATCCGATCTTTCAATTCCGGAATATTGGCAGGTTTCGTCTTATAACCGATGCGTTTAAGTGATCTACAATTACGTCGATTACGTTGATAAGAATAGTGGCACCATCGCAGAACATAACATTACTTGGAAGATTTGTATCGTTTTGATTGTAACATTATTATTATGTCTGACGAATTTGTGACGTCTATATGGAAATCATCATCTGACAACTATTGAACAATACTTATTTTGTATGCTG
>CAJUYH010003969.1:0-29486 GCA_910591685.1 Galerucella tenella | reverse complement strand
TTATTATTGTTCAGGAAACCGGGGAAATTTTGACAATTTCAACACCACCATAATATCGGCCATATCATAAGATTCTTGTACACCAAAATCCATAAAACTCGTGCGATCTGTTTAGGATATAATTGTGGGGTTCCATGCTTGGAACTCACCCTGTATCTGTTGAATTAGTATCCATATTCAACGTTACTGTTTTGTTGAAAATAATTACGTTCGTTATAACTTCCTAAGCGGGTTCCGTGAGTAGTTTTACATTGTAAACTAAATTTCAACTAAACTTGAAATTTCATTATGATCAGAATGTTTTTTCCTAGTTTTGTTTCAAGTACGAAAATGAAGATAACAAGATTGCATTTTTTACTAATTTCACTGTATATTTCCTTTTTGGTATCGTTATTATGGATACTTGTTTGGCATCTAGCAGAACGAATATTCCAAATAATGTGTACCTGTACTTGCTCAAGAGCTTGTAGCTACTTGTTAAAGTTGGGAAAGCAGCAAGCAAGGGGTGTACAGTGAAAACAGCAGGAAAGAAGCCAATGGAAATTGATGATTCTGTTCGGACTGGCGCAAAGTCTATTTTGTCAATAAATCTTGACGACATAAGGAATATTTACATATAATAAATATTACGCCCAAAATGTTAACACCAGATCTTATTCTGTCAACAAATTCAATTAGTTTCACCAGAGAAGAGACTCTCTGGAAACAATTAGGTTTCAAACAAAGGGTAAATGTGAATATTGTATACTATTCATGAATGTTGGTATGTTATACAAAAACACACCCCCCAAACGATATTAAGAAATATTTCGAATTTGCTTTATGCCACTCGTGAGGGTCTATTGTGTTTTTGCAGCCTGAAACTAATACCAAATGTTATCAACTGAGCACGTTTTTATAGTGGGAAAATCCTTGGATTATGTTTACTTAGTCGAATTAACTAACAACTAGTATAATTATTTCCTTCAAATCGCTGGGAAATTTTGACCCTCCAGGCATAATTTCTTGAAAAAAAAGTCAAGATTTCTTATTTACTTCCCCATTGGAAGGAAATCTTATGTCCTCACAGCTGTTTGTGCTTTACATAAATGATTGAAAACACATTGTTTATAAGAAATTGATTTATGTTTTGAAAACAGCAATACATTGCAGAATACATTTTAAAATTGATTTGTTATATAAACAGTAAGTACAATTATTGAACATTGGAGAAACATTATTAAACCGATTAAAAACATTTTGGAAACATGCGGACTGGTAGGGTTTTTTGTTGAATAGTTGGTACTGTGGAAATGTTATTTGCCATCTCAAGCTTATTGCTAAGAGATTCTTCGATATATTCTTGAGCAACGTTTGATGACTCTCATTCCTTCAAACTAGTTATGTCGGCACCAGAGTCAACCAATATTGCTGCAAAACATCAACGAAATCACTGACCAACATTTACCAGGTTCCAATCAGTAGCAACTATTTTAGGTATTTTTCTAAACTGATGAACTTATGATATTTAAAAGAAAATCGGTCACTGTTCATATTTTCTGAACGTCTCAACGTCTCAACGATTATTTCTAATTGATTACAAAGAATGATCTTGGTTTGCTGGTTTTCGAAACAGGTATGCTAATAAAAAGCCTACATTCTAGATCTTCTACATCGTGTAGATACATTATTCACTACATTATCTATTCTACAGGCACCACAAATACCAAATATTAAAACCACCTGAAAAATAAATAAATATGTAGTCTGAATAAAAATTAAAACCTTGTGATTCACCTAAATCTTCAGATTTTCTCCATCTGGAGCTTCCTGAAATAATTTTTCCAATGTCTCCCTTCGTTAAAATCATGGATTTCTTTGCACTATAAGCTGGAGCTTGGCGTTTCAATCAAGAACAAAGTTTTGAATATGAAGATATATCAACAGTGTGTTTAATTACAGGGGATGATTTCAACATTGAATAATTGGACCATAATAATGAAGATCTCATCTACAAACAAAGGTCTAGGAAGTATGCAATTATAACATTTTCTGTGAGGCAACTGTTTTCACCCTTGCATTTTCTCTCAATTTGATTCATGTGTTAGTAATAATTCTTCAACAAATTAAAGCTTCAAATAAAACATAATAATTTCTATAATTCACATTTATTCGTTGGAATATAATGCAATAACTTAACGACAGAGTTCAAGATATTTACAAGTATTTTCTGGGGTATCTTGATCGAGGACTTCGTAGATGTCTCTGATTGTTGGAAGTAAAGTATTTCTGCATAATTGCCCCAAAGCGTCTCCCAATGAACTGCAAAGCTCATTTATTTTCTCCTCCGCTTCTTCCTAGTATTATAAAAGCTTATATATTTATTTTATTATATTTATATATTATATATATATATATATATATATATTATATTTATCTTATTTATATATTTATAATGACAGCTGGGTAAGGTTGATATTCACTCATTTATTTTCCATTCAACAATCAAATTATTCACTGAGGAAATTTAAGATTCCACACAAATCGTCTTTTGCAAGAAACGAATGTAATGTTTTTGAGGAAGCTATACCTAACAGATTGTTTTTCCATTTTTTTCAAAATCGTAATCGCCTGCGAACAACTGATCATCATTATCATACTAGAAAGAAAACAAATAATCATATACAAACAAATACTGCTGGGAAAAACTATGGGTTCAGGATATTTTTTCAGCACCACAATTATCCAACTTCCTACTTATTTCGAGAGGATATATTTTGAAGGAAAAACTTGTTTAAATTCTTGATCAAGTGTTGTACATTTTTTACGCCACTGGGATGGAAAGCAATTTTCATATAATTTTGCATTCCTTAATGGATTTCACATGAAAAACGCACAACCTTAATATATCCAAAAATTTATAGTTTCCAAGATATTTAATGTTTTCATTAAGTCTGCAGCATCACTTTTTTCAAGTGACACACAACGTTTGCATGTAGATGCCTCTCGCGAAATTGGACAAAATGATATAAGTATAGTATAAGTAATTTATACTAAAATGTATATGTATATCAAAATTGAATTGCTTGTCTCCAAACTGAGACGATTTGTTTGCCCCCATTTTATGCGAAGCGAAGCTACTGGAGCAACGGATCCCTAAGTTGGGGGATAGGTCAAAAAAGATCAAAACAATGGACGCGTGGATGTCATGGAAATACTTGAAAAGTGAAGTGTACCAAAATAATACACGAAATATCTCCTGCAGTTATAGAAAACGTTCCAGAAGGGTTCGCTGCGGGTGTAATATTATATTTCAGCTAGGGGTTGAACAATTCAAGGTCTGGCTTAAAATTCATTGGTATTTGTCGTATTCATATTTATTGAGTTTATTAATATACGTAGTAATATGACTAAATGAATTTTTATGTGAAAATATACCGGTTTGAAGAAATGCCATGCGGAATTCAGTGACTGGAACACAATTATCAGACTTGGGAAGAATACCTTTTAATGGCATACAGACGGCTCAAAAGCAGTAGGAGGGACTGGGGTAGTAATGGACCAGAAATCAAATACTCCCAAAGCTTGTGAAAAAACCGAAGTATCTCCCAAACAGAAATTTACTAGTATAATCGATTGGATGAAGGTAGAACCATACGCCATTAAAGAATAAAAGTAATAATACACAATGTTATATATTATTTGTAATCAGGAAATGCAGGGCTACTCAAAACTATAGAACAATACACGGTGTCCCATTTGAAATATCGAAGATGCATTCCATTGGGCACTCCCTATTTACAAAATTCAGTCTGTTGTCACACTTTTGGACGGTACAGTTGAAATAATATAACTTTCACTGGATATTTTTTTTTATTTCCGTTATGAATTAAAATAAGTGTGGGTCAAAATATAATGGGAAACCCCGTAGGTACTCATGGGAAAACACAACCAGGTGAAATCAAATAAATGCCTGAACTAGCGTAACCTTGCACTTAGAGCTTTGATATGTGACCTCTCAGAATTACCAGTTTCTGGACTGTCCTCAAAAACGTAGTAGAGAAAAGGGGGCGCGATAGATCTTTCAGCTCTCGGTAAATATCACCCCAGTTTATATACATAACATAAAAATGACAACGCTTACAATTCCATATAAGATATTAATGGATTGAGTCATCACAATCGCATAGATAACGTCATGAATGAAAATATATTCGCCTAAAGTAAAAATCTTAGGGTCCTAGAATTTTTTCCCAAGGTAGCTGGCTTACGAAATGATAAGTTCATTCGCTCCATTCACACGGTATGTTGAATATTATCATTAAATTGTTATGGTCATAACACGTAACTGAACTCACCTCTGACAAATCTTCTTCGAAGTAATTTTGAAGGTTTTTGACCATCTCTTCACATATACTACATAGATCAATAGATATCCCAGATCTGTAACACAATTGAAAAAATATGAATCCAGTGAGAGGATATTGCGAAGTGGAGGAATAGTGACGTAAGTAGAATCGCAATTGAGGTGAAATATGTATCTAACACCGAAATTAACGGAAATCGCAGAATAGATCGAAAGAAGGTGGTACTGATCCTCATTTCATCTGCACGTCTGATTCTCAAGACTCTCGTTACAAAATGGGTTTCCACAGAAGTACGTTGTTGATTTGCAGGTCCATTTTAGCCACATAATAAATATTAAGCATAAGCCTAATTCCGTATGCGGTAGGTAGGTAAATGTGAATATTACCAACTTAAGCTGATCACGAGCTTTTGTCTTATCAGTAGTAATACCCCTGGGGTCTTGATAATACCGAGATAATTTTGTCATAGAGAATGCTGAAAGCGTGTTGCTCGGCCTGCGGCCTTGGGCTATTATCTTTGAGCAACACGCTTGAAGGATTCTCTACGACCAAATTTTGAGTATTTATCAAGACCCGAGGAGTATTCGATAAGATAATTTTTTACTTTGTAGATATCAAAAAATTGATTGTCAATCTGATGATGTTTAATAATTTATTAGTTATAATCAAACTAATATTATTCATTTTTATTCAAAACTACAGTTGTGAAAAATACAATTGGTAAATTAATTGAATCGTTAGATGCAATACCAAATTTTAGTGACATTTTTAATCCAGGTGTCAGTTTGACGTTTAATTAATTTTTAATAAAAAATAAACACCAAACTGAAAACACCACATGTAGGGTATTATCGCTGTAATACAGCGGTGATTGGATGAAATTTGACACATGACTTGAAATCAAGTAATTTGATTGGTTACTATATTCAGGAAAAAATTATCGATAATAATACAACAAGTGTGTTGATGATTATCGAAATACAAATTTTTTCGATTTTGATAAACAAATTGTTGTTTGGAAACAGCACGAGGGCGTAAGCGCGAGTGTGGTTTCGTAAAACAACAATTTGTTTCGAAAAGGAGAAGAAACTTTCGATAATCATTAATTACACGAGTTGTATTTGTCAAGATTATTTCTTGATACAATGTATCTGACGTTTCTCTAATAATTTGACATTTTCTGTCAGTCACTAGATTTTTAATATCGAATATAACAACTAATGGCAACGCGAAACACACAGATAGGAAAATTGCATGTATCCAATCAGGTGCCGAAATACAAAATCGAAAACATGGTGTTTTCAGTTATCAATCCTCATATTTAAACCAATCGAAGGCGCGTATTTTGTATTGAGTGAAATAATCATAGTAATAGTAATAATTACTTCACAGGGAACTTGATCTTGGTAACAGTTGATTATAATTATGGAGAAATTCTTGAACATAGAATGAATTAAAATCATTCAACTATGGAGAATGTTGGGGCGAGTCGCAATTATACAACTCCAGATACTGAGGTATAATGAATGAAACTAAAGTTTTTCCCAGCTAAACATATCGTTCCACAAATTATGGCAAAACGAAAATAACTTTATATTATGGAACAACATCAATAACAGTAAGTTAGTTGGTGATCACATTTCAAATAAACGAATTAACTCTAGTTAAATTGGAATAAAAACTAGCACTTCCTTGCGCTGTTGGGAATACAAGGAATAAGAAAAACGGTGGGAGGTGGTTGGACATTTCTAACAGCCCTCAGCATCGAGTACTTCGACCACATGAATGGAATCGCATACTTGATTATCATCATCCCACCAATAATGCACCAGTCTATTAGTTCGATAACTGTGAGAATATAACAATACAGAGATAGAGTGAGATGTTTCTTGAGTTATTGAGTGTTTACCTGATGTAAATGTGATTGAGCTCTTCAATATGAATTGTCTTTTGTTGATTTCCATTTTAGAATATATATTCGATTTATTTGATCGTGTTAAATGTATAGTCTGCTTTTCGGATGATTTAAACCATTCCATAATGTTCCCTGGACTTCGCAGGTAATAATTGGAAAACTGCTCCCTCAGCTCTCTGAGGGATAACCTCTTCCATTCCTTTCTTACATTGTTTTTACTCAGAAAATGTTCACAAATGGAGTCGATAAGCAATCAAAACTGATGAGCCATTCATTAGTTCCCAAAATTTTATTTGAACAATTTTTGACGTTACAGCTGATGTCAAAGTGAATTTGTAACGTTATACTTGGCCACTATCATTGAAATCTTTAAATATCAACCGACCGGCGAGTAGCCAGTCCCTTTTCCTTACCAACATGTGATTCTCGTCGAGAACCTGTCGCACCGATCACCGCTGAAAGGCGAATTTTTACATTTAATGTGCGACGAATAATCTCCGTTGGTGAGGATCAGTATACACTGATATTGGTAAAATATTTCAATTCTTCTCTCCTATAGAGAAGGAGAAATGAAGAACACACTACGAATATGTAAATTCTTTCTCGAAGCGAAGCATGTGAACAGAAAAGGAATATGTAACGTATGTCGATTGCTCATCGCATGGTTCAATTTAATAGCGAGTAGTATGAATGAGCTTTCTTTCTCCTGTGAACCATTAACCGATAAGGTTAAAAGTTTTTAATTCATTGTGAGAGGTTTACCTCAAACTTTTTTTTTCTAAAGTACATTCAATGTGAATGGTAAGTTGCATTTACGTATATGCTTTTCATTTCTGATTTTTGCTTTTATATTTTTCCCTCCCAGTGATAAGCGCCAGATACACACATACAGCGATATTTTTTTTAATCTTGTTCTTTTTCATTTTCTAGTTTTTCCTATACAGTTGATAAAGGGTTCACATGTATATAGTTGAAGTCTTTAAAATATGTATATATAGTTAATCAATTAATTCAATCCAATTACCAACCTAGAATATTATATTTCCGGAGTACATTTTTTCATTACATTTTTCTATCGCCTTTTGTGATTGAAATAAGTAGTAAAATAAAATTGAGTTTTTATGTTATTTAGATATTGTTTCTTTGATTTCTTTGATGAATGGAAATAAATAAGATTTCCTTAATAATATCATATCACATTTCTTTATTGCTTCTTTTGTTTTTTTAATAGTAAAAAATAGGATATTTTTTTTATGAACCACGTTCCTAAATTATTTCTTGAACAATTGTAAACCGAATAACTGTAGATATCCTGAACATAAAAAAAGAATGTCTCTATTGCTGATACAATGTATCTTTCTTAACACTTAGTACCTGAGACTAAGTACCTCCGGACGAAGTAGTTTCTATGAGGTAGAGACATCTCAGACACCAAGGACCTGTCCGAAGAAAATAAGAAAAGTAAAACAACGTGCTTCAACAAACAACAACAATAATTTTTTTATTTTAGTGTGATTTTAATTTTAAAGTCATTATACAACTTGTAAATTTAACAACGTTGTTCATATTCCTTCCCTTCCATCATTCCCAGGTTTGTTGATAGAGAGTTGTGGAGTGAAAAAAAGTCTAATATTATTCAGGGTAGCGCCCACTTACCTTTCTTGATTAACTCTGATTACATTTCTTATCTTGATTTATTAACTTATTAAATTTATTTGGTTTCTTAACTTCATTTATTATCTCATTAACTTCAATATAACCTCAATAACTTAAATAAAGTAGGATTACCTGCGAACCGGTAAGACTACACCCTGAACTGATATTAGTTTGGTCTCCGAATTCACACCTGAGGTGTTCTCCACATTGAGTCGCTGTTGCAATTTATCTTGCCTTATTATTATAAATAAATAATAGGTAACAAATTTTTGCAACACTTTTTGACAAAATCCAATTTTGAATGACTGTGATTCTCGGGTTTTAGCCTTCTCGCGAGGGAAAAACGTTTACAATACAAACAATACAATAAATAACTATTATATAAAGTCTTGATTGAGTGAAAATGAAGCAATCCCGAAATAGACCACTTTGTGTGCACCCAATAGCCAAGCATCGGTTTTCCCAAGCACGAAGAATTCACGTAGGCAATTCCAAATAACACTAACAATTATAACAAGTTTGCTATTAAGAATCAGATCTCCTAAACCATAGGGGTTGAGAATTATACTAAGCATCGTTATTTATTTAGGCAATTTGAATTATGATATTCTAGGGAATTAAATAAAATGTTCTCAAATTTTTAATATTCTATACTTACTCAATATTTTTTTGAATTGTGTTCTGCATAGATATACCTGTAAAAGTAAGTGGTTAATATAGGAAGAAATGCAACAATTGAATCAAAAAAATGATGAGATCAGGTGATACGTCACATTGCAGCAGCTATGAGGTGTTTTAAATCTCGGGTGAAAAAATTTTGATAATCCTGCACCCCGATTATGTTCCAAATTGATTCCATGACGACAAGCTATCTACGAGTATACAGGATGATTAATTAAGAATGTCCAATCTCTGAACTGTAGATTCTAGACCTCAAAATATGATGATTCTGCTCAACATGCCTTATGCAAATACTGCTAGTTTCCGAGATACGGGGGTTCAAAGTTTAAATTTATATTTTGATTTTCGCAATAATTTACGAAAGCGGATCATAAAGTGTATTGAAGTAAATGGTGGGCATTTTGAGCATTTGCTTTGAAGTTTTTTATTTTTGTTTACAAATTTGTTATTGTTACATATTTAAAGAATAATAAAATTTTTTATGAAAAAATTTAAATTTATTGAACTTTTTAGAAGCAAATAACTCGATAACCGATTGAGTTACACTAATCAAAAAAGAGTAAATTTTTTTTGTAGAATTTAACGCTTTCTAATATTTTCTTATTATTTCAGTTGTAAGTTTAGCTCAAAAAAAGTTTACTTTGATTTAATTAACACAAACAAGAACTAGCGCCCTCTATTAGCAATGTTGAATTGGAGTGCAAATTATGATTCCTCATGCCAAAAAACGTAAAAATGCCAATTTTCAAAGAGAAATTGTGAAAACATAAAAAATTATTGCGAAAACCAAAATTTGAATTTAAACTTTGAACTCGGAAACTAGCAATATTCGCATGAGGCATGTTAAGCAGAATCATCATATTTTGAGGTCTAGAATCTACAGTTCAGGGATTGGGCATTCTCAATGAATCACCCTGTATATTGCATGGAGACTTTTCACATGATCTTCTCAAAAATTGGCATAGATGGAGAATAAGTTATGGGAAGTTTAGGAAAACTATTTTGTTGAACTTTCTGAAAACCGAAAGTGAGCGCCAACTTTGTTATCATAAATGTAACACTCTGTATATTATTATCTTTTCGAATCCTACATTATATTTCAATGTAACCTTGTGTGAAATGCCCTATACTAGTTTTTTTGATAAAAGTGCGGACCTTGGGATGATTATTAATTCGAAATATGGTATCTCAAAAACGCTTGGGAGTGTACAGGGAAGTCAACATGAACTACCCTTATTCCAGTCCTAGAATGAAGTAAAAGAATAAAAATATGGTTGTGTTATTGGAAAAATGAAGTTATTTAGCATTTTTGATCTTGAAATTTCCATCATTTTTTTTTCAAAACCATGTAAGTATACGAAAAAAAGCTTTCAACAAAGAACTAATTACATACTAATAAACCCAACAAGTTATTTTTCACTTGCTATTGGGGATGTTCACACGATCATAATCTTCAATATGAAGGTCTGCATCTGTCAACTTCCTATTGAAGGTGTAACGAGTTATTTTTTGTCACCGATTCATTTTCATTTCTACCACCAGATATCATGTAACTCGTTACTTACTTTCCTTCTCTTCCTATAATCTTCCTCTTTCTATCGACAAGGACATTTGGTATATATACAATTTATTTAACTTGACGTCTGGTATACGACAAAGTTTTTGTGGTATTTAAAGTGGTATCAAAAGTGAACCCCGATAACGAAGCCGACTTAAGAAGGTGAAACTATTTTGAAAATTCTCCGCTTGTTTGAAAATTTACGTGCCTCCGAACAATAGGAATAAGTTGATATTTTTATGGAAATTTCCCGACCGGTCGTTTTTTTATTATTGTTCTGTTCAGTTTTGCAAATAGCCGGCAATAGAAAATTAGTTGGTTGGAATGTTGGTTAATAGTATGAAAGTTAAATTTTTTTTTGTGAAACATCCCGGATTTTGGTTTTAATTTTTTTTGTAGAATTTAAACTTGTTTGAGTTTAATGATAAATAAATGTAACTTTGTTTTGGAAAAAGTGTTTTTGATTTTATTGTTAAATTAATTGGTACTTATCTGATTATTCACCGGTTTTAAATTGAGTTTACATTTTTTCTTCACAGGTCGCTAATAAACAATTAAGATTTATGTGAATTGGTGCATTTTAATTCCTTTCAGGTTCTTGTGGTTCTACACTGTGTGTTAAAACTCGTGGGACATTTCTTTTAAAAACTTTTTTTCCTAACAATGTTGGTCGGTTAGTTTGGATTCAAGGGATAATCAAATCTGAAAGTGGCCCGGCCATAATTTATTTGACTACCCTGCAGATCTGAATCGATATTTTCCAGCTCGGTGGTACCTTTTCTTTTAAAAAAATTTGTTTGTTTGTCGGAAAAGTATTTTGATGGTTTCATTTAGATTCAAGGGATAATCAAATCTGGAAGTGGCCTGGCCATAATTGAAGACACAAGTGGATGAAGGATCTATGTAACAATTTTTGAAAAAGACTTTATTTCAATGGATGATGGTTTTAAGTGCATCAAATTCGTTTGCGATGGGTTTCGTGCTTCTATGTATCAAAATAAAGGAATTATCACGTGACGAAGGGTCTATGTATACAGGGTGTCCCACGACGAGTGAAAACTATCTGTATATGGCAAAATACTCATAGTAAAATCACTAAAATTTCTACGTTTGGGTTTTCGGATACGACTTTTTCAACTAAAATATTTTTAAAGATGGCCGACTTCCGTTTCTACCGGAAGTCGACTGTAACTTTGTTATTTTAAATAGAACACTGTATATTAATACATTTTTGAAATCTACGTAATATTTTAGTATACTTTTGTCAAAAAACTTTTTTCGAAAAATGCACACTTTTTGAGTTATTAATTTTTTTGTAGAAAATTTGACCGTTGAAGACCCTTATAAATTATTTTTTTACGAGAGGACCCTTGAAGATATGAAAATGGTTTCTCTTCGGTTGCCTTGAGCAAGGTAAGGTCAAACGTATTCGAATCTATGTTGAAAAATTTTTCATTTTATACAGGGTGTGTATAAAAAGTGTTCAAAGTTTAACTTCATAAATATCAAATTTCTTCATTTTTTTAAATAAAACCACCCTGTTTTTTCTATTTTAATGCAATCAGGAGAAAAAAATAAGGCAAGTTCATGTATACTTTCCTATACTTAAACCTTACCGTTATCCAGATATTGAATGTTTTCTGTAAATTTTTAGAGATGCAGATGTGGTCTAAATTTTGATACAAGCACTAAGAAATAAAAAAGTCTTTTTCTTCATCTGTCTCTAAAAAAAATCAAATCGAATTGTTTTTATTAATCCTATTCCAACTTTTAGTGGTTTCCGAGATATTTGAGGTTTTAAATTGTTATTATATTTTTTAACAAGTTTAAATTTTTCATGTATACTTTTAGTAGGCTTTGTAATAAATGACACTCATTTAACTGACATTAGTTAATTGTTGATACTTTCGAAAATCGTTAAAATGGCTCGTTCCCAATTTAATAACGAAGATTATGTAAATTTGCTTTTAATACATGGTGAATGTGAAAAAGTTGTTACAAGAACATGTACTTTATTTGCTGCAAGATATCCAGATAGACCACGACCAAACTCGCATACTGTTAAAAGAATCCTCAACAATTTAAAGCTATACGGTTCATTTTAAGCGAAAGTAAATCGAATTAAACCAGTTATTGACAATAATAATGCCGAAATTAATGTTTTACTGCTTATCCAGAAGCATCAATACGCGTTGCCGTAAGAGATCTTGGAGTAAGCAAATGCATCCCTATTCGTACAATTTGTGTCAAAATTTAAAACCAACCGATTTTACTAAACGAATAGACTTTGCTGAGTTTTTACTAACAAAATGCCAGGAAGACGACGATTTTTTAAAAAACATAATTTGGTGCGACGAATCGAAATTCACGAAAAATGGATTATTTAATAGACACAATTCCCATTATTGGAGTCAAGATAATTTTCATTTAACCAAAGAACGTGCTTTTCAAGATCGGTGGCAGTTCAATGTCTTTTGTGCTATTAGAAATAATCAAATAATAGCACTTCATTTTTACGATGGGAATTTGAATGGTTAGGAAACACAATCAATTAATTTATTCCTAATTAATTATGCAAAAAACACTTTTTTTGTATTTTTTAATGTTTTTTGTTGTATTTTTAGGTGAAAGATATCTTGATATTTTAAGAAATTTGTAACAAAATTATTTAGACCGCTTGCCACCAGACGAATCTAGCAAACTTTTTTTGGACGCACCGGAATTCGGTCCCGCTACCTGCGGAAGGGACTACCTGTAACGGATTAAATTCGAAGTGTGATCCCACCAGAGAAAATGCGATTTCGGAATTGGGTCCCATGTACCTACTATTTGTTTAATTTGACTTTTATTTTCCTTCACATTTTTTTGGGCTTAGGACCAACAGTTCACACTTATTGTTGTTGTACTGGCATGTTTAAAAATTTACGCTAAATGCGTATCGTCAAAAATAAAAACAGTACGTGAAATAGTAATTGAATGGCATATTTACAAATGTACGCTAAACGCGTATCGTCGTATATTATGTACATATATATATTTTAAAAATCTTAATACAAAATGGGGCCGAATTTTTTCGAAACATGTCGAATGAACGTATAACGGTCAATTATACCATTTTGAAATAAAAAATTTTGTTCAGAAAGAAAGGCCTCTTTTTCTTGCGAAATTTTGGTTTTTGACGCAGTGCTACGCATTTTTACGTAAATTTCACATTGAACATCTGTAAGTGCTTTTATAAATACGTGGATGTTGGGATGGGGAGCATTAAACATTGCATTAAATTTTGCGTGGAATGATTCGCAGTTATTGGTGGTTCGCGTTACAGATGACGAAAATTCAGCCCAAACGTGCGGAGGAAATGAAGAATCAGACTTAATATAAGTATTCAGGACTAAGTCACAAAATTTCTCAACATTGATATTATTTGATTGAATTGACATTAAATCATCGGTGAAGCAATCATCTACGTCAGTTGGATTTAAAAACGGTAAACCAAATTTTTTTTTTTTAAATTACCAACTTCAGAGTGATTTTCTCTATATTCTCCACTTAGTCCTAACTCTTGAATTTTTTTCCACCAGCTTTGCGCCAAATGAAATCGACAACCCACCATTTCAGTGGTGAGTAAAATTGTCTTAACCGCAGAGTGTACAGCCATTTCAAAATCTGCGCGAATGGTTGAAGGAGAAAAATTTAGGTGAAATTCACTGCTCTTACTAATTAAATGTCGAAATGCATGTTCGTACGTGATTTGTGATTTATCGGGTAAAAGAAAAAAAGCTAGTGGATTATACACATTTTCGTGTGAGCCATAAAAACAAAAGACTTGAGTAAATGGCTTTGGGCAACTATAAAACGTACCATCAACGAAAACCATTTCAACAGAACATAAAAACTTCAATTTAGAAACCGTTGAGAAGCAAACCATTTTATTTTCTTGGTCATTAATTAATAGAAAATTTTCATTTGCGTTAGTCTTTATGTCGATGCTATTAAGTGTATTGTAAATACCATCAAATGTTTTTGTTACTTTTGGAAAAGTGTTCAACCTATTGTGGCTAATGTTTTTTGTTACTAACAGTAAGTCCTCACTTGTTACTGGAATGTCCCCTTTCTGTAATTCTGTATGAATTAGCTTAGATGGTCGACTTGAAATGTCGTCTATCGCCTTTCTTTTCAAGTTTTTATTCATTTTTTGTCTCTCTAACTGATTTGGTAAGTCTACTTCATGTGTATGATTAATTACAGAACCTACGATAATATCAGATTCATTTAATTTGATGTAGCTTTTACATTTTGTTTTGTTAATGCAAATACGAGTGGTGAAATTGATATTTTCCATGTCAAACAAACAAACAAAATCACAATAACGGACACAAATAAACACGTCTTATACTCTGCACTTCAGAAGAACAATTGCTAAAAATAATCCTTAATACCCACATGAAATCTACCTGCTTCGACAGCGGACCGAATTACGAAATCACCCTTTCGGATTTGGACAAGGTCCCTGTGAGCAGGTAGCCCTTTTGCTAGGTACTCGGACCGAATTCCGAAACACCGCTTTTTTTATTCATGACGGTGCTCCTGCTCACAGTTCAATTGTCATAAATACATTTTTAGAAGAGCAATTTGAAGACAGGTGGTTAGCAAATAATGGTCCTTTTCGGTGGCCCCCTCGTTCTCCCGACATGGCGCCTTTAGATTTTTTTATATGGGGTCACATAAAACAAGAGGTTTACTCACAAGCCTTAACATCTAAAGAAGATTGTGAGCTAAGAGTTCGAAATTCCTTCAATTCTCTTTCTGAGATGATTATCAGCCGTGCGACGAATGAAGGCATACTGAGAAGGGTTGAAAAATGCATTGAAGTTCAAGGTAGCAATTTTGAACATTTACTTTGAAACATAAGACTATTTTTCTTTGACTTTTAATTTTCCATAAAATTTGGTAGCATATCTTATTATTGTCACAAATGGTTTAATTCGATTAACTTTTGCTTAAAATTAACCGAATAGCTTCAAATTGTTGAGTATTCTTTTAACAATGTGCGATTTCGATCGCGATCAATCTGGATATCTTACTGCAAATAAAGCACGTGTTCTTATAACAACTTTGTCATATTTACCATGTATTAAAAGTAAATTCACATAAAAATTTTTATTTCTTAGTGCTTGTATCAAAATTTAGACCACACCTGCATCTCTAAAAATTTACAGAAAACATTTAATATCTGGATAACGGTAAGGTTTAGGTATAGGAAAGTATACATGAACTTGCCTTATTTTTTTCTCCTGAATGCATTAAAATAGAAAAAACAGGGTGGTTTCATTTAAAAAAATGAAGAAATTTGATATTTATGAAGTTAAACTTTGAACACTTTTTATACACACCCTGTATAAAATGAAAAATTTTTCAACATAGATTCGAATACGTTTGACCTTACCTTGCTTAAGGCAACCGAAGAGAAACCATTTTCATATCTTCAAGGGTCCTCTCGTAAAAAAATAATTTATAAGGGTCTTCAACGGTCAAATTTTCTACAAAAAAATTAATAACTCAAAAAGTGTGCATTTTTCGGAAAAAGTTTTCAGACAAAAGTATACTAAAATATTACGAAGGTTTCAAAAATGTATTAATATACAGGGTGTTCCATATAAAATAACAAAGTTACAGTCGACTTCCGGTAGAAACGGGAGTCGGCCATCTTTGAAAATATTTTAGTTGAAAAGATCGTATCCGAAAACCCAAACGTAGAAATTTTCGTGATTTTACTATGGGTATTTTGCCATATACAGATAGTTCTCACTCGTCGTGGGACACCCTGTATATGTTTTATCAAATTATTAATTCATGAAGGGTTTATGTACAAATAATTTATGCAATTGAATCCTTCATCACCCAAATTTGATGAACGTGAGAGAAAGAGAATGAATGAAGGGTCTATCAAGTGCACATGAATCCTTCATCCATTCCCAATAAATGTTGACGTTTCTTTTTGTATATTCAAACATCACATAGACATCTGGAGTGATTAAGGGGGCCAATACTGATGAACATCGAGAATCATATAAGTTTGCATTCGAACAACAAAAGAAAGATAGAGAGAAAGCCCGTTGTAGAAATAATGTATGTTATGCAACAATGGATCTGCAACAAACAATGCCTTCACCAAGGTTAACAACTTCAAAGGCTTTTTATATTTGACAACTTTGTTTTTATAACCAAAGCGTACATTCCATAACTACCAGTGGTAAGAAAGCATACTTTTTCACTTGGACCGAAAATATTGCTTGTAAAGGAGGTATTAAAGTTGGAAGTTTCTTGTACACCTTTGCCAAGTTTTTACAAAATGACAAAACGCCAACGATTTTGATATTATGGTCCGATTCTTGTAGTGGCCAAAATAAAAATTTCAACATTATTATGCTATATCAATATATGATTTTGAAAGGAATTTTTACGGAAATTGACCACAAATTTACCGTATTTGATCACTTTTCTTTAGATTCTGATAGAGATTTTGGAAGAATTAAAAAGAAGTTCAGAAAAACAGAAGCTGTATCACTATCGGGAAATAATAAAGTCTTCAAGTATGAAAGGTTCCATTTTTACCGATATGACAGACCACTTACAAAATTTAGAGGAAATTGCCCTTGAACTACATTTAACAAACAGAACCAAAAATACCCTCAATAAGGAAGTTAATTTTAGAGATAGTGACGTGTGGATTAGAGTTGAAGAATATGGGAATATGGTAGCTATCTTTATAAGACATGTTTGGATGATTATACACCATTCCTAAAGGTTGATCTTATAAAAGCAGGTCACAACAAAATTCAGCCCGGAGAATATGAACTTACAAACATTCGAAATAAAACACACCCTTTGACGGAAGAAAAAATTTTAAATTTGGAAATTTGGAAGAGCAACCACTTAGTTTTTGTAAAAGATTCGTTCAAAGTGTTTTACCGCAACATAATAGAAAAGTTCCATATAGAAAATACAGAAGAATAAGAAGATTTAACATAGATGAACCCTTCATCAAAGTGATACTAATCTTAGTTAACGGTAGATTAGTGCATAAAGGATCTATATACATTTATTTTTTTATTTTTCTATGTCTTACTTTGATTTTTTTCAATTAAATATTATCACTAAATTTCTATCAAGAAAATTGTTTGATGCTGAAAAAATTAATTTGATTAGTCCCATACAAAAAAAGTACCAAGCGATCAACTTATAAATCATTTTACTCGAAATAATTTTTCTGTTACATGAATCCTTCATCCACTTGTGTCTTCAATTTATTCGATTACCCGGAAGACTTAAAGCGTTTTCGTCTCGTGTCGCGAGAGTAGTTTTCCGTCGTTGTAATAACCTTACCGGCTCTGACCGTTCGTTCCTTTTTCCCGTTTTCCTACTTGTTTCTGTAAAAGTATTCATATAAGACCACAGGGTAGCATTAGAAAAAGTTGCTGATCTCTCCGTTATTTACCGTAACTCATTTTGATTTAAAAACCGATATTTAATTGAGTCGTGTTAAAAATTTGGTGAAGAATTGGTTGAAATAATTCAACAAGACCCCTGGAATTTTCTGTAACATCCATCTGAGGCTATCTGGAACTCTTGACACTAAAGGTCAAGGGGTCGTGGGGCAAACCACGTTGAAAATCTGGCGCCCGAACATTCCGTTGAAGGATTTTAATATCACGGGAGTCCATAGTGACGTGTTCTTGTAGTAGGAAGCCACGTATACGAGCTAAACGCGTTAAAAAGGAATTAAAATCTCGATAAGTAGAAATTTAAGATATAGGGATATTCTACACGGAGTTACATCGAAACTAACTGTGGAATCTGGAGAGTTGATGATATACAGGGGGTTACATTAAAAATAACAAAGTTGTCGTTTATTTTCCATAAATACGCCACTATCACTATCTACGTCGATTTTTATAGAAATCGTGTGGTTAGTCTCCAATATAATATACAATGTGGAAACCACTTATGGAATAAAATTCTTCATGTCATTATTTTAGAAAATTATAAAAAATGCCGAGAAACGTCAACTTTTGAATTGAGTTGTGCGTTATGTGAACATAAATTTAAATGTAGAGGGTGATTCACGCAAGTATGCCATAGTCGGTGTTGCTTTTTTTAAATGAAACACCCTGTATATTTGCATATTTTTGAAATCCTCTTGATGAACCGATTCCAACAAACTAAATAATGTATGGGTCAGTTATGAATTATACAGGGTGGAATTTTTATTTTTACAGTTATTAAACACATATTTAAAATACCTGACGTATTTGATTTTAATACATTAAAATGAATGCTCAAAATGTTCTCCACCTAGTTGTTGGCAATAGCACAGTCTCCTATAGAACTCCTCAACTTTGTTTGAAGTTTAAGGTGAAATATTCCGCATTTCTGTAGTTATCCTGTCTTTGAGGTCTACAATGCTAGTTGGTTGTGTTGCATATACTTTGTTCTTGAGATAACCCCACAGATAAAAATCCAACGGCGTAAGGTCTGGCGATCTAGCTGGCCACTCAATAGTACCTCTTCATCCAATCCATTTATTGGGGAAGATTTCATCTCAATAAGTTCTTACCATTAAAGCATAATGGGGTGTTACCCGTCTTGCTGGAACCAAATATTTTCATTCGGTAAGCTAGGATCTATTGCGTTGGGATATAAGTTTGCCAACGCAGGAATAACTTCATTTATAAGGATATCTAAATATTTCTCAGCTGTCAAATTTCCATCTATAAATATAGGACCAATAATATGGGCGCCTATGATACCGGCCCAAACGTTCACCTTTTGAGGGTACTGAGTATGTGTCTCACGCATCCAATTAGGATTCTCTGCTGACCAATATCTACAGTTCTGTCGGTTTACCTCTCCATTCAATGTGAATGTTGATTCGTCAGAAAAAAGAATGGTACCAAGAACTATCTCATTTCTGTTCAGCTTATTCATCAATCTTCCGCAGAAATCCATTCTACGATCTGGATCGTCTTCTGTTAAGTCCTGCACAAAAGTTAATTTGTGGGGATGAAGTTTTTCTTTATGAAGACATCTTAGAACAGTTGTATGACTAACATTATTTTCACGGGCAATTTGACGTGTACTTGAAGTTGGATTCTCTTCAACACTTTACAAAATATCCACTTTCACATCATCTTCAAAGAAGTGTGGTTTTCTTTACAATGGTTTGACATGTTCAAGTTCTCTGAATTGTGCATGAATTTTAGACACAGTACTTTGTGAAATATTAGGCAATTCGGGATACCTGTGATTAAATAAGTTTGCCACTTCAACTTGACTTCTGCAGTTATCCCCGTACCCGATCATCATTAAAATCTCAATTTGGTGAGTCTCAGTTGAATATTTAATTGTTATGTCGACAAGGAAAGAGTGTTCGACAAAGATTTTACTTTTTCAGTATAAACTGTCAACACATCAACAACAGACAGAATAGAAAACAATCCACATTATTCACCGATTTAAAACAATCCACATTATTTACCGATTTTGACTAATTATTGGCGTTTTTAGGCAATTTTTAGGTATTCATGATCAAATTCATGGGCGTAGCAGGTTTTGTTTAATATACAAATACGTGTAATAATTAGTTAGTTTAGATTTTTGGTAAAACCATATTTAGCAAATTTAAAAAAGTACCAATATTTTAAGTGTAAAAAATTATAAATTTTAAAATTTCACCCTGTATAATTCATAATTGACCATACATTATTCAGTTTCTTGGAATCGGTTCATCAAGAGGATTTGAGGATTTTGATTTAAAAAAAAACACCGACTATGGCATACTTGCGTGAATCACCCTGTACATGCAAATTTATGTTTACATAACGCACAACTTAATTCAAAAGTTGACGTGTCTCGGCAATTTTTATAATTTTCTAAAATAATGACATGAAGAATGTTATTCCATAAGTGGTTTCCTCTCAGAGTTCACACGAAAAATCATTAGAGCCAAACGATTAGTTAAAAAGATGGAGATAACCAGTTCTGAAAATGTTTCAAATTACTGGTGGTCGGAACGGACAGTGTATAACTAGCTTCACATTCCATTGGCAGAACCTCATAAATTATAATGTTTTGCACACTGAAATTATACTCTAATAAATTGGAAGAAGTTTCAAAAGTTGATATTGTTATTTAGAATAGGTTATTTCAACTTACCAAAATATGTAAGCAATAAAATAACCACATGGAATTTCATTTTATTTTTATAAACTGGTGATACATGTAATTGTGATTTTATATGAATGTCGTTAATTCACAATTTAATCATTTGATGATCTAACTAATTGATTGATTGAGAAAATCGAGTAAGTAGGAATTTCTGATAATCTTATCAATTTTATACTCAAATTGCAAAAAATAAATATTATTGATAATAAAAATCAAAACATTTTCCACAAAGGTGTATTTTCAACACGTTTCAAATGTTTGTATCTCATTCAATGCTATAACCCTAAATATCAGTAAAACTTCAATCCATTGTGCCTAAATTCCTCATCTATGCTTAGTTTTTATATTATACTCCATTACTTCAATACTGTCATTTCAAATTTGATATGATGAGCCTCCAAAGAATGCAAACCAGTTATTTCTCCATGCACCCTCATGGTATTAGTAGCAAATGGAAGGGTTTGCCGAGAATATGAAAATGAAGAGAAAAAAAGTGATAATAAGTTCAATATGTCAGATGATTGTAATGCTGAGTAGGAGAAAGAAGAACTTGAACTCAATGGATTTATTGCGATTAACTAGCTTTTGAAATTAACTGATGTAATATTGATTTATATTTTAAATCTCATCTATAATTCTCAAAAAAGAAATTATTCTAAATTCTGTTACATTATGCAATTTATTTATTCAAATATTCAAACTTCGTAAATTGCACATGTTGAAAATTAGTATTTATTTGTACGTTCATCAATAGCAGGAGGTTCAATC
The DNA here is from genome assembly GCA_910591685.1 of Galerucella tenella. NCBI lineage: Eukaryota > Metazoa > Arthropoda > Insecta > Coleoptera > Chrysomelidae > Galerucella > Galerucella tenella. The sequence continues at coordinate 8,335 of CAJUYH010003969.1, read as the reverse complement.
GATCAATCAACCTTTGAAAACGGACGTGTTAATTGGGAGTGTGTTCAATATAATTTGAATAGATTACCATGAAAAATTCAGGGTTGTGAAAAACATCATTGGGACGAAGAAGAAAATGTAGATAACAGAAAGGAACCAATTAAATATACAGTTAACCCACATGAAATGATACAAAATATAATAATAATATTGAATAAATAAATTTACTTGATGTAGATCCATAGTAAATTATGAAATCGAACAATTTTATTTTGTTAAATCTACATTATATTTAACCTTAAAGTTGTGACGCGTTTCGCTAACAGAGTAGCTTTTTCAAACGAATGGAGGTATAATGAGAAATTTTCAATTTATACAGTGCCATAATACTAAATTATACGGATATTTAACAATAAAATTATAATCTATTCACATGGAAATGAAATGAATTTGTCTAAATATGGGATTAACTAAAGTATTTAACAAGTTTACCTGGAAACTCATTCACAACTATCCTACAGGAAACTTTCTAGGTAAAAAGGTTTAATAAGGGAGAATTGTTTATATCAAGTTGGTCGTTAAGAAGATTATTTGAATATTTGTTTTTATTTATCTCTAGGGCTTGTAAAAGATTTAATTTGAAGGATTTAGGTTCTATATGCAAAATTTCAAAATTTGAATCGAAAGAGTGTTGGTTTGCTAATAAATGATTTGAATAGTTGGAATCTGATTTTTGGTTGTCATAACTACGTTTGTGTTCTGAAATTCTAGTTTTAAAATTCCTAAAAGTTTTACCTATATAAATTTTATCACAATCGTCATTACCACATTTTAATTTATAAACTCCTGATTTATTTAGTTTTGAAGATTTGGATTTGTTGTTTTTAATGAATTTGGATAAATTGTTTCTAAAAATGATTTTATTTTTAAGGATGGTATTCCAAAGTGAGTTAAGCTTTTAAATTGGTTATTTTTGTTTTTATCAGAAGGAAATACTTGTTCTAGAGTATGTTTTCCTATCTTTTTATTTATGATGTTGTCAATCAAATTTGGATCGTAATTGTTATCAACCGCTATTTGTTTTATTATATTTAGTTCTTCATTGTAATTGTCAATATTCAATGGAACTGTTAAAAGTCTATGTATCATACTATTGAAAGCTGCTAATTTATGACTGATTAGATGGACTGAACTTTTATGAATTGTAATGTCTGTATGTGATGGTTTGTGAAATATAGAAAAGTCATGTCTATTATTTATATTTGAAATTGTAAGATCTAGAAAGTTTATGGACTTATTTTGTTCAATGTCTACTGTTAATTTGATATTTTTATGTATTGAGTTAATGTGAGTGATGAAGTTATCTAATTGTCTCGTAATACCAGTGAAGCAAGCTAAAATGTCATCTACATATCAGTGCTCATTATACCTCCATTCGTTTGAAAAAGCTACTGTGTTAGCGAAACGCATCACAACTTTAAGATTGAATACAATGTAGATTTAACAAAATAAAATTGTTTGATTTCATAATGATAATAATCGATACATTGCCAAAGCACTTTCAACCAGACAACTTGAATCAACTTGAAACTTTGAAAGGTCTCTTCATTATCTATTCAAAAATTTTATCGCTGGTAATATCGTATTCACTGGAATTTGGGGGTTTCCTGAATAGGAAAAATATCAAAAAAACATTGAATGCATTCGTATTATTCAAGATCAGGATGGTGCCACGACGTTCGCGCTGAATATTTTGAACAACTACTTCATCGACATTCATAGTTCTTTTCAGTATTTCACATTTGCTCATGTTTTGCATCCTATCAAAGTTTTTCCTTGTAGCGAATTTTGGTAACAACACGCTTCTATTGTTATAGTATTGTTAAATTGTGAGACATGAAAATAGATTTATTCATGATTTACAATTTGTGTGTGTGTGTGAGAAAGAGATGGTCTCCGACGGTGCCCATACGACAGGAGATATAGAAGGTCTAAATGATCATAAGAATGAAAATTCTAAGCTTTATTTCCAATTTGGAATTTATGATAAATGTTTCACAATTAAACAATAATTACCTGACACAAAATAATATATACAATGTCTCTGGACTGATTGACGAATTCTTATATTAGTCTTATATGAGTATGATAGGACATTAGTTGGTAGTGTTTGTAATTCATTTGACAACCCCAAGGATGTCGTAATGATGGAAGCGCACTTCTCCGCAATTTTCTTATCCAAGAGTGTGTACACTTCACAATTTGAATTTATTATTGTAATAACCTGTCAAATAAAAATCATAATAGAGTCAACTCTACTCTATCTCATCCCAAAGAACAATTGAATGGAACTCCGCAAGGATCAATCATTAGCCCCACTTCATTCCTAATCGCTATCAATGATATTCTCAAAAATATTAGTAAACCTGTCCAAGCTAGACTCTACGCTGATGATCTAATTATATTTATGAAGGGCAAAAACATAGATAGCATAACCACTATACTACAGAATCAAATCAATGAGCTAGAAAACTCCACCAAAGTCAGATGATTTAAATTTTCGTCCGAAAAAACGGAATGCATAATATTTTCCAGAATTCCAAATCAATTACAGCCAGCGTTAACATTATACGGCCAAACTCTTAGATGTAAGACACAAATAAATTTTTTGGGAATTATATTTGATCAAACACTCAACTGGAAAGCTCACATTAAACAAGTTGTTCTAACATGTCAGTCAGGCTTAAATCTTCTGAAATGTTTAGCCAATAAACACTGGGGAACCGATGGAAAAACTCTAATGATGGTATTGTAATGTGTGTATCCTACTATGGATACTTGGTGCATTAGGAATGTGGAAGGGCCTCTGACTAGGTGGTGTTGCCGGTCACTTGGTGTGTCATCTCACAGAATAAAACAACTACTGGAATCACCGGGACAAGTTCTCTTTATTACCTCCCTTTACTATGTTACATTAACTCACTTATAACTAGTACTAATTAGGATCTTAATTAAAAAGGGTTACGATAAATAAACTACATTTAGAATACTTTAAATCAATCAGACTGAATAAGAATGAATTGACTTAATTAATAATAATGAATGACTAAATAAGAATGAATATTAAAGTACTTTCGTTTGATATATTTATACTACGAGTCAAGTTCACCGTTACGTAAACATATACACTTCTGTTTACTTTTGACTTCGGACTCTGAACTTGACATCCTACGTGCGACCTTTCTGTTTTTATATATGTAAACGATTCATGCTATCTCGACGTTAGCTTCAAGGGAATTTATGTCTTTAATCATAATAATATAATTTAAATAATTAATAAATAATATTTCGGCCAAAAGGCATCACACCTTCCCCTTTTACAAAAAGACTAAATTCCGTTGAGCTTCCTTCCCCTAATAAAAGAAATTTACAATTACCCTAAAAATAGATGATTATTAAATAATGTCATTAACCTATGGTAACATATATTTATAATCTAATGTCCGTCCATTGTCTTTAAAAATTGTTTACGATAACTGTGTTTGTTTATGTTCACCTAATGTTTTATTATCCGAATTTATTTACTATCACTAATTGTTTGTTATAACACTATTCTTTATTGTTTGTAAACACACTCGCACTCCGATACCATTTACATTTTTTAATTCATTTTACAATAAGGATGGATTCTGTTTTTGTGTATTTCTTTTATCACACCTGATTCTAATTTGACTTTACAGTTAACTTCACTCACCTCTGTGACTGTAAATGGACCTATATATTGAGATTCAAATTTGGTTCTATTTTCCCTCTTTACTAAAACTGAATCCCCTATTTTAAAATCAACTGGATTAGCTACCTTACTATTTTGACTTTGTCTACTAAGTTTATACTTGGTTAAGTATTTCTCTGCTCTCTGATGAGCTACTTGCAGTTTATATTTTAACTCATTCTGATATTCATCAATATTATAGCATGGCTCAACGTCGTTCGTGAGATTCTCGGGTAAGTTAGCACGTCTCCCGAACAATAGTTCAAATGGCGTATAACCATGATAAGAGCTTGGAGTCGTATTATAACAATAAGCAAATAATTTGCACCATTCATCCCAGTCATCCTTACTTTCATTTATAAAATGTCTCACATACTCATTAAGCGTTCTATGTAATTTCTCACAACCTCCTATAGATTGATGATGATATGCTGTCGAATAGTTATGACTAATATTTAACATTTTGGTTAAAGCATTGAATATTTCATTTTTATATTCTGTACCCAAATCTGTCCTAATCTGTTTCATCAGACCGTAATTTGGTATGAAATTTTCAAAAATTCCACGAGCTATCGTGTTCGCTTCTTTGTTTTTAACTGGAATTATTACTGCATATTTCGTTAATTCACATAACATTGTGATGCAATAACGGTTACCATTTTCACTTTGTGGAAAAGGACCGACCGTATCTATATATGTTATATCCCATGGTTTTGCTGCTGTATCCGTTAATACAAATTCTTCTTTGTGATTATTTTTCGCTTTATTGACTTGGCACTTGTGACATTGCTTAATATATTTTCTCACATCTTTCTCCATGTTTTTCCATCTAAAATTCGCTCTTAATTTTTTCAGTAGCCTGTTATTTCCTACATGACCTCCAAATAAAGGATCATTATGATAAGTTTCTAAAATCTGTTGCTTTTCTTTTTCTTCTTCCACCATCTTAGGTATATCGCAAATACATATTTGTACGTTTTTTAACGTATTGTTTCCTTTTTCCATAAACTCTTTTATAGTGCACTGTGTGAAAATAATATCATTCATATAAATTTTCATCCTTTTTATTCCATTTTTTACCGCTAGCTTATCAAGCTGAACTAACGTTTGACCTAAATCAAAGTTAATTATATCGGTATTAAATAAGGCTTGGCTAAATTTCATCCTGTTTTTGATCCGTATGTTCATCCTTAACGAAACACGGTTATTTTCAAATTGCAGAATTGGTAATTTATGCGCCTCTAAATTATTCAGTACTTTATATACTGCTGGCTTGCGAATATCTTCCTTTATTTCTGTGGAAACTATTTTATCTTCTCTTGTAGGCTGAGCTTTATTCTGACGAGTTTTTGACCTCGTTATTGCTAAAACGTGAGCATTGTCAATGTACAAGTCTTTTAATTCATTTACGGATATCCTTGAAATGCTGTCCGCATAATTTGAATTTCCTTTCAAATATTGTATTTCGAAGTTGTATTCTTCTAGGTCTAGTCTAATTCTTGTAAGTTTCGAAGTTGGTTCTGTCATCGAAAAAAGATGTGTTAACGGCTTATGATCCGTTTTCACAATAAAATGTGGAGAGCCATATAAATAACACTTAAAATGATTAATTCCCCAATGGATAGCTAACAATTCTTTCATGATTATAGGTTTACTTAATTCGCTTTTCTTAAAACTTCGCGATGCATAAGCTATAGGTAGATCTATACCTTCGTATTCCTGGCTAAGTATTGCAGAACACGCAATATTTGAAGCATCTGTTGTCAATATAAATTTTTTATTGAAATCTGGATATTTCAGAATAGGCGGCTGAATTAATGCCGATTTTAGTATTTGGAATGATTTTTCGCAGTCTTCTGACCACTCGAATTTTACATTTTTCCTAGATAATTTATTGAGAGGTATGCATATTTCAGCGAAATTGGGAATGAAACGTCTGTAATAGTTACAGAATGCTACGAATCTTTTAGATTCTTCTGAATTTTTGGGAACTGGATACTGCTCAATGACTGAATATTTTGCCTTGTCGGGTAGAACCCCTTCACTAGACAAATTGTGTCCTAAATATGTTACTTCTCGTCTGAAGAATTGACATTTTTGTGGATTTAATTTAAGGTTGAATTTCCGACATGTGCCAAACACCCTTTCGAGATTACTTAGATGATGATTTTCTGACATCCCTATTACAACTATATCATCCATATAAAGAAATGCTTTTTCTGGAGTTAATCCTGAAAATGCTATAGACATCATCCTTGAAAAACTATTTGGACTTATATTTAAACCAAATGGTAATCTTGTATACTGAAAGGAACCTTTTTCTGTGCTAAAAGATGTATATTTCCTTGAAGACGGTTCTAAGGGAATTTGATGAAAACCTGACATAAGATCTATGACTGAAAACCATTTCGACCTCCCTAGCTGATCTAAGATCGAATCTATTCTAGGTAATGGAAATTTATCTGTGACTATTTTCTTATTTAATTGCCTGAAATCTATGCAAAGTCTCCAAGATTTCTCTCCATTGATTGCCTTCTTGGGAACAAGTAAAACTGGACTGTTATAATCTGAGATTGAAGATTCAATTATACCTTGATCTAATAACTTTTGGACCTGATCGTTAAGTTCTGAAGATTGAGAATGTGGCGTGCGATAATTTTTAATATATACTGGAGTATCATCCTTTACCAATAGCTTTTGCTCATAAAAATTATTATGCGTTAAAATGTCATTTTTTAAAGCAAAAATATCTGAAAAATTCTCACAAAGATTTATTAGCTTATCCCTAACGTATTCTGGTACCTCTAAATTCAATGTTTTTCTTAATTCTTTCATCCTATTCTTACTTTCATTCATCACAGCATATACATGAAATAAATTTAAATCCAATATTTTAATGTTATTTGTATTTATCGACTTGCTTTCATAATTTGTATTTAAAATTCTGACATAAGGATTAGTTTTTGATATAATAGATCTTGCTATAAATATTCCTGGTAATAATTCTTGTTGCTCGACAACTTTATCCTGTCTTAAATTTTTGAAACTTTCTACCAACCGATAGACTTCACATCTAGGCGGTATTGCTATAGTATCGTATTCAGGATTATCAAAAATTTCTAATGTTACTCTATTCCTGGATTTGCAATCTATGTATAATTTTAATTCTGAATAATCTAAAATACAATTATAATTTCTTATGAAATCCCTACCTAGAATTCCATTCGTAGGTATAGGAAATTCCTCTTTCACTACATGAAAACAATGTCTAAATGCTACACCCTTAATAAAAAGAAAAGTTTGTATTGTACCCAAAGTTTTAATTTCTCCCTGAGTTATTCCTTTAATGTTTAAGATTTGTGTTGTTTTTATTAAGTGATGTGGAAAATTATCTGAAATTTTTAATAACGATATATCTGCACCTGTATCTAATATAAAAGTATCTATATTATCCGATATGTCAGTTTTAATTTGCACAAAGTTTGAAAGAGTTAAATCAAAGTTATAAATATAACGATTATTGTTAAGCAAGTTGTTTAAAATTTTGGATTTTTCACCTTTCTTTTTCAAAACCCCAATTCTTTTTGTTCGTCTTCCTCTCTACTTTCTTCACTTTCACACATTCTTACATTCCTATAATTATTGTTGAACCTATTGGTAGGTCTTTCTCTATACTCATTTGAACTACCTTTATATCCCTCGAATCTCCTTTCTCCTTGATTCTCCTGAAATCTCCTATTATTGTCATAGTTACCTTTCCTATGAAAGTTATTTTCTCCATTATGATTAGCATACGAATTTCTTCGCTGAGGAAAATACCTATTTCCCGACCAAAACTTATTCCTATCTGCCTTATAATGCAGAACACTCTCTGTTGACTGATTGTTTCCCACATTGATGGAAACCAGTTTAGTCATCACCTCTTGTGGTGTCGTAAAATTTCCAGCTGCTATAACGGTTTTTATCCGTTCTGAAGCTGCGTTGTCTAACAATGATTTTACTGCTGCTTCTGTAGTATACTTTGTTGCTAAGTGTACTGGCATTCCTTCTGCCAAATACGCGGCTTGTAAACTTTCAGTCAGTTTCTCCATTTCGGAAGCATATCCGACGAGATCTTTACTATTTTGCCTTAGTTTACTTAGTTTAGCACTTATCAAACTAGTGCTGTCTCCTCTGAGTCCTTTCTTAAGTGTATCGACTATTTCTCTCAAAGAATTCTCAGTAGTAATCAAAACCCTGGCTTTTCCAGTCAGTCTTGTTTTCACAAATAACACAGCATTTCTCTCATGCTCTGTTGCGTATACCTGAAGTAAGCTAACCGCATCTACAAAAGATTGTAGTTTGCTTGTATCTCCATTAAACTCGTTTGGTAATATCTTACCAGCTAAATTGAAAAAATCATTCATACTTAATGCCATTTTATCTTTGCTTGTTGCTTCTAATACCTCTTTATTGATTAAATTATTACTCGTAATTAAATGGTTTTAAATGAAACTAATTGTTTTTAAATGACTCCACAATATATTTGTAAAAATCTGTAAATTGCAAGTAAATTGACAATTGTTTCGATATAAATATCATCAT
>CAJUYH010003968.1:2874-29487 GCA_910591685.1 Galerucella tenella | reverse complement strand
CCATGTCATATCTTTAGTTGAAAAAAACAATTGTATTTAAATTTCATTTGATACCAAATAATCTTAAGTATTGGAAAGTATTTCATCCAAACAGCAAGTGTGTATGTGGCAACAGTTTATAGAGATTTTTTGTTGTAAGTAATTTTAAAACTAAACAAAAAACGGACTGTATAACATTTAACTGTTATATTTTTTTTATATTTCAAACAGGAACTGTTTCCAAGCTTGCTGATATTCTCTATAATCGCCTTCATCCTGCAATTTAGCACATTTTTTAAAAAATTCGTTCAACTTGTAGGCTTCTAACGTTTCATTTTTCGTTTGTTCAAGCTAATTCCCAAAGTTGAACTTGAATGCAGAGGTTTTCACAATTTGCGGCATAAATACTAATTTTCATCTGAATAGTTTAATATAAAAGTTTTGAATAATTGAAACTTTTTGCGGAGAAGTTTTTGACATAAACTCAAAATTCCCGATTAAAATGCGAAAAACCGGTAGGATTATAAATATATATTTTCCATTAAGTAGGTAGCTTTTGTTGTATTTTCTAAAGAAAAAATATTTTTAGTTGCTGGTATTCTTCATATAAATGTAATTAAATTCCAGTATGTTTAATGCATATAAATGTAAATATATTTTTGATGATTGTCTGTTTGATGTACATTTGTAAAATGTGCTTTGCAATTAAGTTCGTTAAAACATCAAATACCTTTTCAATTGACTATTTTACATCAGCATATTGAGTTTATTATACATATGATGTGAAAACACTATCTATAATAATTCTATAAAAGATCAATGGACTCCAATAGAAATTAAAGAAACCGCAAAATTAACATAGGAGGTACGAATACACTTACGATAAGTTTTTCACATTGAAAAAGTGAGGAAATAAGAAACATCTTTCCAATGTTCAGCATTATGGACCCAACATTGTATAATGTAGATATCTTGTGAGCTCACAGTAATTTAAAGCAAAAAGCTGACAGATATAAACCGAAAAAACTAAAAAAAAATTTACGCTGCCAGAAATTAATGAGTTAATTAATAAAACAGCTGATGATATTTAATTACTCACAAAAGTAAATGGTGGCGCGAGTGACAAAAATAAAAAACGCTCATGTACAAATTTGGAATGAACACGTCGAAATCCATGAAATCATCATTTTTCAAAACCCCCGAACAAACTCCCAAATGACTGTACTATGAAGGATATAATTTATAAAGGAATAATGAACATGTTACGTGAACTAGAGGATAATTCTGAAAGCCGTTAAAACAATTCCGGTTATGTATTCGAAAAAGAGGACTGCAATTTGAACACTTAATCCAATTTTTTCTCCTTTTGCCGTTACATAGAAATATCCTTTGTACTTTTTTTACCTTTTACCAAGGAAATAGTTATTTTCCTAACAAGTGCGGAAAGTGATACTTTCCCGCACACGACTGCAGTTGAACGATGCGGGAATGACACTTCACGCATGAGTAAGGAACATTAATTTTTCTACGACCGTATATAGAAAAAAGTATACCAACCCATTTTTCAGAAATTATTTTATTCCAATATACATATCGAGGGTCACACGGCAGTACCTCGTGAGTAATAAATCATGTATTGTACTTTAAAGTGTTTTAAAGTTATGTCCAAGTACTTAGAATCGATATTTTAGAATATGATTTTGTTAAAAGTTTTTCGTTCTAAGCAATGTAGTGCGAGATAGGTGGCGACACATATTTTAAAGGTACTGCCCTCGATATACAAAACTTTAACTAAAAACTACTAAACTAATTATTATAAATATTAATATTTAAAACACAATTTGTTGCGTTCTGTAACGCGGTGACGGCAACGGTTTTAAGTCATTTGTAGATGAAAGAATTTTATTTGATCTATTTCGTGAATATTTATTTACCTGTTGTAACAATCGTTATAACTTACGAAGTGAAAAACTATCTAATTAGGTCAAAATTTGTATAATTTTACTTTCCCGCACTAGTGCGGGAAAGTGACTTTCAAAACTAAAATGATTGCGGGAAAATGGGTTAAAACGCACGGTCGTAAAAAAATAGTATATTGTACAACAAGTGAGAAAAGTACTTTCCTCACATGTTGCACACTATACTTTTTCTACAACTGCGCAAATTTAAAAAGTACAAGTAAAGTAACTATGGTTCGTAAAACAAAAATAATACCAAAGTATCCCGTGTCTAGACTGTTAAATAATTTTATTAAAAATTATAGTTGATGGTGAAATTTGTACAAATGGTCAAAAACCCGGAACGTCATTTCTTTTCATTAAATTTTCCGTTATTTGAAACTACCTTTTCTAATTTAAAAACTTCTCATATAATCTGACAGTTTCGTGACAAATACGTAGGTATTCGAAGAGGACAGTAGCATACTAAGTTTTTGTCGATTTTATTTGATTCTCCATATAAATGTATGTGGCGTGGGCAAAGTGTCGTGAGAAATAATATTTCTCCCAGTATGAGCAATATTTAGTTTTGAAATTAAGTAAGCTATGGGAAATACGTCACTTTTCATAGCAGTTGTAGAAAAAGTTATTTACATATTTTTGAGTGAAATAAAACAAATTCTGATCACTTCTGTTATTATTAAATATTAAAAAGTATCTGAATACTTTTTTAATAAAGCTTCTTATAACTTAGATATATCACAAAGACAAGCAGCTTACAGAACACAATTTACGTTAATAGAAAGAAAAGTTGAGTGTGGGTAGTACTTTTCCTTTCGTATTAAGTATATTAGAGCCTTTTTCTTTAAAGAAAATATATTTTTTAGACAAATAATCATGAAGATTTTACTAATAATCACTTTGGGCTTTGTGGTAGCCAATGCATCATCGCTTACTACCCAGTGGACATCTTTTAAAGTAAGTTTAATGTTTTTATTTCGGAATGTCTTGTTGGTGTCGTTTTGCAGAAAACTGTATAATTTTAACCATTTTGCTATATCATAGGACATCAATTTTTGTCTAGAATGTATGAAATTATAAACATTTTTTAGGAAAAACATGCAAAATCTTATAAATCTGCTTCCGAAGAAAATCTTAGATTCGAAATATTTGAATCGAATTTAGAAAAAATCCAAAAGCACAATGCGAAGTATGAAAAAGGAGAGAGCTCGTACTTTTTGAGCGTAAACAAATTTGCAGACATGACAGCAGAAGAATTTGAAAATATGCTTCTTAAACAATTAGAAAGTAAACCAGCTACCTCCGGAACTCCTTTCACCATTACTAACGTTAAAGCTCCATCATCCATTGACTGGAGAGCAACTGGAGCTGTTTCTGGAGTGAAAAATCAAGGAGCATGTGGCTCGTGCTGGTCTTTCAGTGCGGTAAGTATAATTTATATAGCTTTTTCTGTCATTTATTTACCATCCTGGGTTCTCCCTTCAGCCTATTCACAGCAGTAAGGGCTACTTGGCTGTCAGTCAATATGTTTATTCTTCCACTATCAGTCCTCTAATTGTTCATTGTTATTGTTTTCATAGTAACACTTCTACTCCTGTCCTTTCCCTAGTCTTTGATACGCCTGTGTTCTAGGTCGATTGTATCTCGCCAGTATCTGCTTTGATGTAACTTTTGGGTTATTCAATATCTTTGGAAACGCTCTCCATGAACAGTTTCTGATTTGTCCTTTCCGTTTTATTTCTCAGACTGGTGCTCTTGAAGCACAAAATTTTTTAAAAAATGGAGTGAGCAGTCCTCTAAGTGAACAAGAGCTTATGGACTGTACGTATCTATATGGAAACTCAGGATGTGATGGAGGACTTCCAAAAGGAGCTTTTGAGTACGTTCGTGCTCACGGTATATCTACTGAAGAATCATACCCATATGAAGGTGAAAATAACGGCTGTCGACGTAATGGAAGCAATATTGTTTTAACAATTCAAGATTACAACATCTCTAAATATGGGACTGTAGAAAATCTTAAAAATACTATAGGTAGTTACTTGAATTTTTTACTAGTAGATAATGCGCCATGCGCAAAATAAATGGGAAGGTGTGAGCAGCGTTTTGTCGTGTGGACTTTTTATTTGAATTCTAACGAAAACTTATATTCACAGCATCAGCGGGTCCAGTATCTGTAGTTGTAGAAGCTGATACTGCTTTGCAGTTGTATGGAGGAGGAATTTTTGATGAAGAATCTTGTACTAATTTCTTAATAAACCATGCTGTTTTGGCAGTGGGATACGATAGTGAAAATGGTAAGGAATACTGGATCATTAAAAACTCTTGGGGAACAGAGTGGGGTGAAGATGGATATTACAGATTACAAATGGAACCAGTTATATGTGCTATTCTAACTGAAGTAACCTATCCAGTACTTTAATAAATATATTGAATCATTCTTGTTTTTTTTTAACTTAAAATGTCTCCTTCACTGAATATGAAAACAATGGACATCCTGCACATTTTTTAATTTTACTGAAATTACCAGGTTCTTTCAAAGGCTATTATACATCCTTCGAAGAATGTCTCCAAACAAATGTTAGACTATAGCAGGCATGACCTACGTTGTCTAACAGGCCTTTCAGCAGGCCACTGTCATCTGAATAATCATATGCTAAAACTTGGACTGTCGGAAGATTCGACTTGCCGTCTTTGTCTGGAAGATGATGGAACAGCAGAGCATATTATTTGTGCCCGCCTTGCCGCGGTTCGAATCATGTATCTGATGTTTGGCAGGGTCTCTCTCTCGCCCTCGGACATGAAATATCATTCACCAAATAAACTAATCGGCTTTATTAAGAAGCTGCATTTGTTTAGTGAAATCTAAATACGTGTGAGCCACAATAGACTCTGGCGAGTCGCAGTGGAGGGCCTTATAGACCCACTCACCACACCCCTAACCTAACCTACAAATACGTTGTTAAATAGGTAATCGCATGTAGTTTTAATTTGTTATCAGACTATTTAAGATAAATTTGTTTTATACAAAAAAAAATGATTTAAAGCTAAGAAAAGTATGGATTGGGCAGGTTAAAGTGAACACAAAGAATGGTTTCTACAATAAATGTATGTGAAGATCATTTTGATACATGTTCTTGGCATAAAAAGCCTACAGAATGAGCCAAAATCAAATTTACAAAATATATCTACAAACTAAGCTAATGGGCGCGATTTATTATGACAGTAATTAATGAATTATCGATACCTATGCTTCTGATAAGAAGATATTTTGGTATTTCAATCGTATTTAGACATCACTTGACACGTAACCTATTCCCTCAACACCGATCTCGTCTGCTGTTCCGTGACGTCACGCCAATCAAAAAGCTTTCTTGGACACATTCCAAAGTTCGTTACTTTAGATGTTCCATATTAATAATTTCAAATAAAATGTTGACCCCGGTATCAACTAAAAGTTTGAAGTTGAACTACAAAAGATGGTTCTAGCCTATTTTCACAATACAAGCCTGTTAACAAGTTTATATTCGTTCGGTGGAGCTTTTGTTTGCGAAGTTTTACTTGTTTTGAACTCTATTTGTAGACGGTGGAATGTACAAAGTGAGAGTTCTTGTTTTTTGAAGAATAGTTGCATCCTTTAATGGTTAGTGTTTAGCTGAATGAATCGGTTTGTTTAAAACATCTAACAATGATGCTAACCTTTATCAAATGGAAGCCAACTATACCAATCCTTCATATGGACTTGAATTAACTCGTTTTACGATTAATACGTAAGCGCAGATATTGCGTATGCAATTTTTGTATCAGACGTCAAACGAGAACTGCTCGACACGTTTTGGTGGAATGTATATACTATTAAATTTTAAAGTAGACAAGCCATGAAACGATGCCGCGTTTCACGCTGATATGGAAAGCTTTTAATAATGGAGGTAAATTATGTTGTTAAATAGTTGATAATATACAATATCCGAGGGATATAATTTCCACAGTGCTGCCACACACTAAAACGAAACTACCAAAATCCGAAGAGAATTTATAGTTTCATTAATGGGAACATAAAGCAGTTCTTCAAATAGATCACTTATCCTTATCCGTATACGTAACGTAATGGAGATACGTGATTTATAAAAAAGAAGTATATAAAGCAAATGCGTTTGTAACGTAACTATAGATGTGTTTTAATTTTTAACCTAAAAAATAGTGAGACACTATTATCTTGATCATAGAAAATAAGGTTATGATTTTTGAGAACACAACATCACTTTTGTCGTTTGGTCGTTGAAAAACGCGAACACGAAATACAATAAAGCAATACGTACGTTGGGTACGTGTGACGGATTGGTACGTTTCACGTAACGTAACGAAACCCACGTATCGCTTCTGCACATACGGTTCGCTTCTGCGATACGGGTACGGGTAAGTGCTGATTTTTATAACTGCTTTATGTCCCTAAGTACCTTACCCTTTTAAACTACGAAGGGCATTTTGAGAAACCTAAGACTAAAAGTAACTACATTGGGGTGTGTTCAGACTTCTTGAACGTACTCGTCTACATCTCCCGCCGGTGTTCAACTATCGCCTATGTAGACGACTTAGCGCTGGTTATCCGAGCTAGGAAAAAAGAGACCCTCATGAGAAAAGCAGACAAAGCTCAGGTAGGAGGATTGATGAGTTGGAATGGATTGGAGGTAGCGTCTACCAAAACGGACCCTCATGAGAAAAGTAGACAAAGCTCAGATAGGAGGATTGATCAGTTGGAACGGATTGGAGGTAGCGCCTACCAAAACGGAGGCGGAGGGTCCGAGGGTCCGAAGAAAAGGAAAGACGTACACTTCGAACTGTGCGTAACCCGGATAATCCCAAAAAAATATGTGAAGTATCTTGGAGTATGGTTGGATGATAAACGTATATTCAACGAACATATTCGTAGGTCCTGCAAGAGAGCAGACAGGCAAACCACAGCCTTATCCAAACTCCTCCCGAATATGAGAGGACTCGGCACGCAGAAAAGGCGCCTGTTATACGGGGTGGTCCAGTCTGGAAGGAGGCTATGGAAAAAAATAAATACAGATACATGGTCAGAGGAAGATGCGTCTCAGGGTAACATCGGCATATCGAACTGTCTCGGCCGCGGCCATTTGCGTGGTAGCAGGGGTGCCATTAATAGACCTTTTGGCGAAGGAAAGGGGAAGGCTAAAAGAGTTGGAGGAAGTGACGGATATAGAAAGAGAAGAGGAAAGGAGGAAAACAATGGAGGAGTGTCAAGTCCAATGGAGCAACAACAAGCTGAGCGCTCAATGGACGAAACAGCTAATCCCTGACCTAGAAGCCTGGATGGATTATTACATCACCCCGTTTATGACCGGGTACGGCTGCTTCAGGACCTATACTAATAGAATTGGTAAAGCCGTGAACAATCTCTGCATCTATTGCCGGCAGATAGATGACGTCAAATATACCCCGACGAACTGCCAAAGATGGGACACAGAGAGATCGCACTATGAGGCAGACATAGGTATTAGAGCAACCCCGGAAGGGATCCTAAAGTCCATGCTTAGCTCTGAGGATGCATGGAGAAAAGCAGGGAGCTACATACGAAGTGTGATGAGGCAGAAGGAGCTGAAAGAGGGAGAATTCCAGGAAGAGAAAAAAATACGGGACAGAATGTAAGAATCAAAGAACAACAAATGTCTTAAGAGGCACAGATTGTGGAGCACGGAGCCGGTCGCATTGGATGTTATGTCCTTCCGACGATTCCTGATGTGGTAACTGGACAAGGAGGTTTCTAGTGGGTACGCCAGCTTGCTGGAGACTCCCACACCGCCCTGACGCTACGGACCAAGCGAAGGGTGTACATAAAGTATTTTCCTCCTTCCCAAAAAAGGCTTCTTGAACGTATTCGGTCACATCATTATGGAAATTGTATGGTCATAATAGTATAGTGGTTTATGTAAAATTTGATAATTTGAGTAAAAATAAGTATGTAGAAAATGTAATAATTGTAGGATTAAATTATTCTTTATTTTAAATTGATGCTTAGGTATAGTATAAACAAAAACTAAACAGAAGTTTTGAAAGCCCAAATTACCACAATTGTACTGTAATTCATGTAAAATTTAAGGTGAAAATATTAAAAAAAAATAAGATTTTGAATGACCAAAAATGTTCTTTATCGTAAATCATCAATTAAGGTATTTTTAGTCTAATAAGGAACCTACTCAAGGTAGTCCCACAGAAAAAATCAGGTGACGGTTAGACTGGTGACGTAGGTGGAAAATCAAGACCTCTCCTTCCAATCCATTTATTTGGATAATTATTGCCAACTAGTCAACTAGTCCATAATTGCCAATTCATAATGAAGTGGTGCTGGAACTTCAACAAGTTTTCATCTAGAACTAGATTGCCATCGTCATCCAGTAGTTCATGAACAATTGTTCGCCTTCATATCGAGGTACATTCTCCCAATAAAATATTCTGATATAAACGAGAAATTAATCTAAACATCTTTGCTCAAACATTTGGATGGCGAATCTGGCCTCCTCTAAATAGATGTGGATTTGCATCATTCCAATAACCATTTTAAAAAAGATCACTCATTACTGAATATTTCTTAAAAGTCTCTAGGTTAATTAATATTAATTTCAAAAACTGAATTAGTCAGTCTGGAACGTCATCGTGCAACTGCAGAAATTGTATTTTACGGGAATGAAACTCGTGAAGCTACAACACGACTCATATTATAGTCTTTTCATTGTAGAGACAATGAGTTAATAAAGTAGAATCTATTTCAAATTGTCCAAGGACTTTAATTTGAGCTGTTTCGTCGAGAGCTCTAGGAACATTTCTTTATTTATTTGCCGTATTAGTCGTTACTCTAAATTTGCACTAATATACATGTGACGTCCTGGGATGCAGCCATTAAAATTTTTGTAGTTGGGGTATAGGGGAGTTCAGGGGAGTAGATAATATCTTACCTTGCTCGCGTTCTTTCTAGGGCTACTCTGGAGGAGAAGAAGCATTTTATCACGACAAATCATAATTTTAGGTTTAAATTATGACGCAAACCTTTTGTACTCGAATTAAAGTGAAAAATATGAAATAAAAGTTAATTTTTCACCTTGGAAAACAAAGGAAATTATCGATTCAAAATCTTGCAAGATTTGTTTTGGTATTGCCTAACCATCTTGCGTATCTACTTCCTTTTTTGCTTATAAATAAGTATTTCGCAGAAGTGCAAGTTCATATGGTTATGCCATGTTAACGTATGTAGCAATTGCATAGGGACTGAAGGTTCTACTAGCAACGGCCATCCAAAATATATCAAATACAGCGAATGGCTTGTTTAAACATCATAGGAACTATGAGAACAACACCAACCGCGGCAATGGAACTAATTACTGGTCTGACCCCTCTGAACTTGTACGTCAAGGAGGTTGCGTTAATGACCATGGTACGATTGCGCACGGCTGGTGTGAACCCCGAAATAAGAGTGGGCCAATTCAGGCTAAGCCTATGGCAAGAAGCTCTTACTGCGCTACCATTGCTACAGGTAGCCAATGATGCAATTGAACCCAGGAATGTGTTTAATAAACCCTACAAAATACAAATAAAACAGAGCACAGAGACAGATGCTGCAAATGCAATACCCATATATACTGATGGCCTAAAAATGAGAGAAGGCTCAGGATGTGGAGATAACTCCAGATAACTAAGCCTAAGGATTAAGTGGGGAATGGGAAAGAATACCAGCGTGGTTCAAACAGAACTTGCTGGTATCTCAATTGCCGCAAAAGAACTAACCAGAAAAGAAATTTCTGGCAAAAGCATAAGAATCTGCACTGATAGTAGACAAGCCCTATTAAACTTGAACAGACAACGTGTTATATCGGGGCTAGTACTAGAATGCCACCAAGATTTAGCTAAGGCCTCGGCAGATAACAATATTATCCTGAGGTGGGTTAAAGATTAAAGGACACGACAGGAGTAAAGATAACCGCATTGTCGATTGTTTAGCCAGGGAAGCGGCTGGACTAAAAATTTAAGGACCCAGTGACACCTACGGCCTAACGACTTCGACAATTGCGGAACTAGCCAAACGTTACACCCATGCTCAATCCCTTAAGAGATGGGATGGAATCAAAGAATGCAGTCTTGCTAGGATCACCCTGGGCGACTCTGGGAAGTTGGCGTCGAAGCCATATTTGGCGATGACCAGAAAAAGCCCACCTTTAGCAGTAGGATTTCTGACTGGCCACTGTCAAATGAGGAAACACCTCCATACTATGGGGCTAGGATGTGTGAACAGGAAGATGAAACTGTCTTATGCGAGCGTCCGGAGTTATCGTCAATAAGAGAGTGTGTGTTCGGTGAGTCTTGGCCTATACCTGCCGATATAAAGGAGATGTCTCGTAGTGACCTGTCCACCTTCCTGGGAAGGACAGGATGGACGATGACCTAAGAGGACAACTTCTCGGGAGGATGTACAATGGGTTATATGTGGCCTAAGTGCCGTGAGCCTACACTCACCCTCCCTACTCTACAGATACAGATGAGGTTATCTTTTTGTTTAAAATTAAATTTTGAGTATATTGTTTTCAATAATGTATATTAATAAATAATATATATTTTATCGTTACTCATATCTCATCTAATATTTTTAAACAATAACTACTATCAATAATTCATAATATTTACCTTGCAGAGTAATACTCGAAGAAGGCAACGAGAATTTCGATAGATCTCGAAAACGCTTGCCACATTGTTCATCATGGTTCAGACAACGTTGCCTCCGATGCGTCGTTTTTGGATTGCTTGGTCCGTTCTCCGCAACTTTTTGTACTTTCTCGGTAACATCGAAAAGCTTGCTCTAAACAATAACAAGATGGCGCGACGGAATCTTCACACAATTAACGCTATTTACATGTTTATACGCGTCCGGAAGAGCTTTTGTTCGCTTGACAGATTCAAGTTCTGAACGCAGTACGTGGTGGTGAATGTACAAAATTATAATTATTGTCTTTTGGTAAGCACAGCCTTTTTAGGTTTTGTTTAAAATATCTGAAATTGTGGATGGCTTTATATACGTTATAACTTTATTTAGTCACCCGTCATGGAACGAATAACAATCAAGTGGATGGTACAAAAACTTTCCAGTGGGAAAACAACGAAGCAGAATACAAAATAAATAGAAATAACAAACCTCTCTATGCGATCGACAGTAGTCAGTAACCTATCTAAAGGAAGGGAAGAATTATTTAAAATTACTGGCCACAGTTCAGCCAATAAACTCTTACTTATTAAATAGTCTTGTTAAATACCATTCGAGCATCTACTTTTTTCTGTGAACAAACTTTTACTGTACTCTATAATCAAATTATCCATAATTGTTTTGTTCAACCCAACACGTTTTCTGTACGCCAAACGACCTTCATATTTAGGTCGTTACAACTGAATGCCTAGCTATTAATTCCATGTCTTAAAGGAGCATCCCAGATGAGGCAATATAAACAGAATTTCACATTAAAACTTTATAAAATTACTTCCACAGCTGCAAAAATTACACAATTTGCCTAACTTACACTTTCAAAGTCTACGAATCCTTTCAAATTATTAAAACTGTATACGTATTTCTTTATTCTCGGTGTCTCATTCTCACCTACATACTGGGAAGTTTAAAACAATAAACTTTTGTGTGCGAAGAGCACATAAATCTGAGTTACCAACTCGCAAGTTATATTCTAGAACTGGAAATGAGAAGTAGTCATGTTAAAATACTTTTATTTTTCAAATGGAAAGTAGGTGGCTTAGTGACATTGCAAGAGGAAAATATTAGAGGTGAAGACAATCTTATTACATTCAAGCACAGAGATTAAAATAAGAATTAATTATGTGATGATGATGAAAACATGAATGAATGATATAACGAGAGAAGCTATTTACATGTCCATCAGAAAATAATCAAGAGAATTGAAAGAATTATTTTTTTTCCGTCTTTTGTTGGAGAAAAAGGAGAGGAAATGGAGTGGGTTCAGGTGGTACGCACTACGGAAAGAAAAGGTACAAGGGTGAACGCGTAGGAGTTCATCTGTCGGATTGAGGGTGATTGTAGGGATGAGAGGAAGGTATTTGATATGATGAGTCGACTGTTTGAGTAGGTGGGGAGCAAGGACAGCGTTGGGCTACACAGGCTTGAGCATGTGGAGATGGAGGTGCTGAGGAAGATGATCGCGTGGATGAGAGCAGATGGGACGAAGGTGGCAATTTATACAGATAGGAAAAGGAAAAGGAAGTAGGAATGAGGCGGTAATCATGTAGGATATTGGAGAAGTTAATCAGGAGGGATAGAAAGAATTAAGAAGGGTTTGAGGGAGATGGAAGGAAAGTGGGTGGATAGACTTAGAGCCTCAAGGAAATGAATGTGGGAAGGGTAACAGGAGCTAGGGTGGTGAGGGAGAGAAACGGGATTAAAATAGCGGTGGTGAGGGTGGAATGGGAGAAAGCGAAAGCCTTACTAGTTAAACGGGAGATTAAGTTGGACTGGAATAGGGTAAATATTGTAGAGGGTAGAGAGGAGGTCAGATGCTTTGGATGTGGAGTGAAGGGCCACCAGCTAGCGGGGTATAATGTCAAGAGAGTGGTTAGTATAAGGGAATGCTGACTTTGTAAGAGCGTGGAGCATATGGCCAGAGAATTTCGGCAGGCCTTCCTTTGTAGGGTATGTGGGGAAAGAGGACACCAGCCAGGGGAGAGAGAATTTAGTAGGGAAAGGAAGGGAGGGGATGTAGACGGAAAGGAAAAAAAAGGGGGGTACCCTCTGGACCACTCAGAGGGGACGAGTCTTGGCAAATAGGAGGAAGGAGAAAGCAGACCGCGGGAAGAAAATATGTTGAGGATGGATGGAGGGTGTTACAGATGAATCTAGTGGAGAGCATGATTGGGAAAGTAGGAAAGAGAAGGCATGTGAGTGTTAGGAGTGGTAGAAGGAAGTGGATGATGGAGAGTGTGTGAGGGACCGCCGCCCGCCTTGAAGTATGCTAGGGTAGTGATTCCGAGGCGGGTGTAACGACGAGCTTGAGGTGGGTTTGGTTGGTAGGCATTCCTTTGAGGATAAGTCCAACACTGTCTGGGTACTGGTTAAAAAAAGTTGGAAATATAAATAGGCCAAATAAAAAACTGGGCTAGAGGTGAAGAAGTATGATTTTTAAAGAATAGAAAGCTAGCATCAGAAAAACTTTAAAGGAATGTTTTGTGACATATTAAAAAGGATGACCAGACTGTTAAGTAATACAAAGGTACGACTGGACTTCAAGTTTACATCCAAATTGGATGCAAGAATGCCAAGCGAGAACAGCACAAACATCTACGTATGGGTTGGTATTTTTTGGAAGAAATCAGAATCGCACACGAAATTTTTCCAAAAAGGCTGTGCTAGGTAGGTGCACAATTTAGACCGCAAAATATGGTTTCAATGCGCTAGATTTTAGTTAAAAGATATTCAGATCGATAAATCGGATAAAGGGGAACAATGGAATGACTCGCTACATCACCCGATTTTTACCCAATAGATATATTTGAGGAAACATTTAAAATATGAGGTCTACACTAACATAACTGACAATATTCGTGCTTTAGATTAGAATCATGTGATTGGTTATGGTTACTTATAGGAAAATACGATACTGTTGGAAAATATAATTTGGGAGTTTTACCTAAATGCGTAAAACCGACAGGGATTGAATAATGAGGATTCTACGTGATTTGAATAGCCGCAGGGTTCTTCAGAAATTCCCGATGAAAAATGGAAAATATTCTTTGGAATATTGTATTTATTGATGTATTAATATTCTGGGTCAAACTTGTAAGGGTGTTTTCAATTTATTTTATTCATAAAAAATGAGATCGTGAATATAGCTATATCCTGACTTAATCTTGGAAGCTGCTTTCTTTGACGTTTTTAATGTTGGGTTTTCAGGTAGGTTCTAAATAATTTAGTGAAATACTAAACACGTCAATTGTATCAACCCTTGCGAGATGAAATATTTCTATAATTATCAAATAAAATTAATTCATAAGCAAAATGATGACTCACTTTGAAAAAATAGATTTAACTAACAATTTTCCCTATAATGGATAACAAAAATCCGCAACTTATAATGGAATATCACAACAACCAATTAAAAAGCTGCAGTAAAAAATGTTTTGGTGCAAAAATCTACGCATAATATTCTCATTTGTATGTATAAAATGCTTTGCAAGCTAAGCTTGGACAGCTGAACTTGAAAATTTGAGAGAATAATTTACCACACCTTGGTTTGGATAGGAAATTAATCGAAATCCAATCCTGAGGATTTTCCAAACTACTTTCTGAATCGTTGGAAAAATATTTCTTAATCCCTTTCGGAAATCTTTCACGATCTTCGGTAGAAAAAATTGTTTATCTCAGCAAAATGTTTTCAAAGTATCGTTTGTTACGTGAAACGGTAAAAATATAATAATTTCAGAGAGAAAGTCAGCAAGTGTTGAAAAGTTGAAAAATAGCGAAGACAAGAGACTAAATTTGTTAGAAATCAGTATACAGCACAAAATTTGATTTATGTATGAGTTGGGAATGTGGAAGTTCGTCTATAACAGAAAGTTACCATTAGTATTCTTCTAGAGAAAAGTTTATTACAGTGCCGGAACATTTCTACAATATTAACTTTATTTAAAGGCATTTTAAGATTGCAATTGAAAAAATTAATTAACATACTGAATATCTAACTTCAAATTTAAGTAAAATACCTGAAATAACATTATTTCCACCGTTCCTTTGTAGTTGAAATATGTAAAATATATTTTACGTTTGTAGACAACAACGTAAAGCTGCAATTTCCCCAACTCACTGTAACAATTTATGGAAAGAAGACAGATGGATTCTAACCTTCTCCAACGAAATACTTTTGGATGAATATCCGTCTCTTCAACTGAATTTAATTTGAATACAGAACTCGACTGAAATGATCAGCCATAGGAAGAAATGGAAATTAATAGCGGACAAAAAAAACGGACAAGAGAACATAAAACGATGAATAGGAAAGGCAGAGTGATACTTGTTGGAGATATTCAAGATCGCCAGATTTATTTGTTGAGTCTCTATATGTTTACTATGGAATACTTTTATTTAATTAAGTTGTCTGTGAAGCTTGACATTAAAAAGTTATTTACAAAAAAACCTATCAATACTTGCTCTAAAAAATAGATACTAAATAAGGCAAGCAACTTCGTTATATATTAATAAATATGGAGATATTATCTGCACAGAAAGCAATGGAAAGAAATTTGAAAATATACCAGGGGTTCGTTGATTTAGAAAAGGCGTTTGACAGAGTAAAAAGTAATGAAAATAAAGAAGCATTAAACAAAAGAAACGTAGATAAACAATTGGTGAATGCTATAATAACCACATAACGACAATACAATATATGTAAGAACAGACAACATGGTGTCAAAGGAATTTAAAATTATTAGTGGTCTAAGACAAGGAGGAGTATCAATCCCATTTTTATTTAACTTAATATTAGATGATGAGATGAGAGACACCAGAGAACATACTAAGCAACTGTATATTGGACACAGACATCTATAGCCCGTTTATCTACGTGAATGCGCTTTTGCAGATGATCTTGCAATATTCGCAAAAAACGAACAGGATCTGCAAAGGAACTTGGACATTTGGAATGCGAGGCTAGAAAATGAAAACTTGGAAATAAATGAAGAAAAGACAAAAGTAATGGTGAAGATACCCAAATAAATGTGAATCTTAACGGAAAACATCTGGAACAAGTAGAGAATGTCAAATACCTAGGAGTAAACATCAATAATAAAGAGAACCATGACATAGAAATGAATACAAGAATAGAAAATGCTTCGAAGATGTACCGTAGTCTTGAAAACTTGTTCATGCAAGAGCTGGATACTGGCGAAGAGGATGGAAAGAAATTACAGAGTATCGAGATGAAATACCTACGGAAGGTTGCAGGTATTGCAAAGAGAGACAGAATACGAAATTCAGTAGTGAGAGAAAACCTCTAATAAATACAAGATCGACAACTAAAATGGTTCGGACACTTGACTAGATTAAGCAACAACATGCCAGTGAAACAGATGGGAGACAAAAAGACTTAAGCAGAACCAGGGGAAAACCAAGGAAAACATGGGACGATAATATAGAAAAAGTATTGAAAAGCAAGAAAAAAGAAAACATGGAGAGCTTTTATATATAATGATTAAGCCAAATTTGATCACCTCACACCTTCGGGTAGATAGGTTTAGATTATATATATAATGTTTTTGATGGGATTCTTCTTTCTCTACCCCTGTAGTGAATTTCAAATTGCTCCACAATAATTTCCGTTTTCGTTCCCATTTCTCTAACACAACCTCATTTGTATATAACTGTCGTCAACTCTTTTATTATAAATTGCCAACAATTTTTGACCCTTCCATTAGCCATAGTTAGCATACCAGTTGAAAGTTATTATATGAATAGGGAAGAATTTTGAAAGGGTTAATTAAGTGCAAAAGCTGGGTCTCGAATCAAAGGGTCTCGGGATCCCGATTTATAATATATTAACGCAGATTTAGATGAGAAGGTGAGATAGTATTTGGATATCTGAAATAACTCGATTAACCTCGTCGAAGGTATTAAATCTTGTGTGTTATGAAATTCGTAATAATAGCCACAACGTATTTCAATATTTAAACCATTATTATTAATAGCATGCTTTAATTATTATAGAGCAACCTATAGAGCGGAAAAACTTGAACGCGCAGGAGTCGTTGAAGATATGCTAGAACGAGTCCAACAGGATAGTAGCAGCAGAAAGTTCTTGACTCGGTCTATAATCATAAGGCAACAAATATTTTATCCAATTCTCTAAGCTCGCTCTAATCTTTCCAGGTGAAAAACATATTTTTAGAACTTTAGTTCTTTATGTTAGGTTGGTCTGACCGTTACGTTACTTGGAGCGAGGGAGGTCGCGACGCAAACGATCTGACCGTTATGTTACGTTGTTACGTTATGTGCCTTGAGCGCGTGGGCTCTCGCGCTCTTTCCTCAGTCTCAGAGCTAGTCTCTCGGCGCAAAATGTTGATTGTCAGCATACATTGTACTATTAATTACAGTTAATAGAATACTTAATATTTACTTTGTGCCAATCAACTTGATGATAAGATTTTTATAATTAATACATAGTAAAACAAATTCTCATATTAATATGTGTATTTATTTATTGATTCCAAAAAAAATTTGATTATTGCAGCTCTTACCGTGTGTACCGCAACACGTTCCTAAATTTTTTTCAGAATACTTGTCAAATAATCCAAAATTATATGTTAAAGTATTGGTAGTAATATAAAATCTCGTCAAGTGAAAGTAGAGTGTCATCAAGCCACAAAGAGGCATAAATATAACATACAACTACGATGAGGAGCCCGGCCGCGACTAGATCGATCGCACTTAAGGGTGCAGATGAAAGGAACACTAGGGATGGATTGGCCCTTTAAAAGATTCACAAAATCGATTTGTTGTGTTATCCAAACTGGTCCTAAAATAATATTGAGCAGTTGATTTTCGGGTTTTGAATAAACTAGGTGATTCCTTCTCATTGTTTATGAATTTAAAAGTGTAGTAACAAATAATACATGTCGCCCTAATATTTGCAATGGAGAAAACATTAGTATACTTTGGCAAGTTTATCTGAAACCGTGAAAGGAATGCACTCGAAACCATTCGACATTGCCACGTTTAACTATGAAAAAGTTGAAGTACCTACTGATTATGTAGTGATAATAATTATAAATGGGTCTTTTTATTATTAACAATATTAAAAATATGATTGAACGTTAATTTTATAATGTGCTTGTTTCCTTGGATTTATTCTATTAACATTATTTTCCAATTCATGAATATTAAAAGAGAACACTTTTCCAAATTTGTTATGGGCTTCTTAAAGCTCTGGCAACGTTGTACGAAAACCATAATGACCACACCCTCCGATTACATAATTGGTGATTTTTATGGACCAGCTGACTTCTTATTGGCAAGCGCGTGCGTATGTTCTTCCCTCTCACTTCGTCAATTGACTGATATTGATTTATCCAGTGGCGTTTCTATTGTCAGTTACCTTTGTAATTTCAGTTTTACTTGGTAAAATAGGTACCGTACGCCATTTGTACGTTTGACAGATATACGCCATGTTTTTCCTCGCCTCTCACCGACGCCCCGTAGCTTCAGATAAACTTGCCAAACTATATATTATACAATGAGCACAAAATGGCCATTTTGTTGCGAATTGCATACTATACTTTTTCTATGACAACATATCGTTCACGTTTAATACATGCATACATTGCAAAAACTTTGAAATAAATCAACTGAAAATATTTCATTACTCCGAATTCGCCGCTAATGGACTTTCTATCAGAATTAAAATATAAATTGAAGAAATATGTTAATATTTCCTTTATTGCAATTTCTAATAGGTACACAAAAATAAAAGACTCTAAAAATGTATTTATAGAAAACAACTTCACTATGAAATTACTCGTTGTACTAAAACTTTGACAGAAAAAAATCTGCTGACATTTCACCAATTTGTCGCTGGACGACATAATTTGACAAGCCGTAGTCGTCGTCATTTTGGAGTGAGCCTAGACCTAACACGAAATATTCACGAGAGCTTATTTTCCCGACATATTCCAACGTTGCCAAATTTAGTAGTAACATAACAATATTGAAGTAAATATGTAAATATCAGAAAATAAGAAATAGAAAACTTAAAAAAAATAAGAAAAAACAGACCCAAACCCGGTTGATCAAAGTGTAACAATGTATAAAAATGTCAGAAAATAAGAAATAAAAAACTATAAAAAAAACAAAAAAACCTGGGTCCTAACCGGGTTTCGAACCTACGACCTCTGAGTTGTAAGCTCAATACCTCACCAACTGCGCCAATCAGCTCACATTCAGTCACATCGAATAGAAGGCTAAAGGCTGCTTAGACGCATGCGCACCTCAACTACTAAATTTGACGTGGTGGGTGGAATATGTCGATTTCGCATTTGTTGCTTAGCAACTTGCCTAGCAGCCGATGCAAAAATGAAATTCTGTACAAAATGTGCTTGTTTATGATTGATCCAAAATGAACATTTTTCGAGGTTGTCGTAGAAAAAGGTTATTGTTTCACGATGTCGACTCTACCCGAAATAAATGTTATTTCAGCTTAAAAAAACGTTTCGAAGGAGAGCTTCACCTTTCTAAAACACAATGGCGTACAATAGATTTCAAGATGATAGTATTATACCAAATTTAGGCAATTGACTCAAGGCCACTACTTCGAAAAATGTCATCATGGACGACTTCTTTTAAATTTGGAATACATTTTTGCAGTGTGGATACGAACCATGAACCTACGCGACTGAAATGGGGTACCTAAGATTGGGCGACCTAAATTTGGGAGTGGTCCAAAATGTAAGTTAAGTGGGTTTGGTAATCTTTTCAGGAAGGCATGTGATATCCACTCCGTACTCCCTTAGCACATCTACTCCTCACTGATGGTGTTGGAAAAAGAAGTGTAGCTGGTGGTTCAACATTTTGAGAACACGCCAAAATATCCGATTTTGATAACAAATTCAGTCTTCAGGATTTTTAATTTGAGTTTGGCTTTACCACTGAACCAAATTTAAAGTTTCAGATGTACATTCTAAAGAGAATTTTAATTTCTTTGATATTAAATGGATGACATTTAATATTTCATGGTTCCCAAATTTTCACATCCAGAGATTATGTCAACTCAGGTTTCATGCATCTAGGACCAATTGTATAATAACTTTTTACATATTACTTCACTATAATTTTAAATTCTCTCAATCTGTTCAATTGTACGGAAATGGAATTTAAAATAAAAATATCGATATTGACTGAAATCCATCCAATAAGAACGGGAAGTCCGCATCTGTTCTAGAGATGCCTTTATGCTGGCAACCGAATCTTGCACGGACCGCTAACACCCGGGGCTCAACAACTACGCCATTTTTCGGGAATGTCTTTTTCGACTTCTCGGCTATGTTATTAGGAAATTGGACCGTTTAACATTCGATACGATGTAAACGAGACGCCGATTAGATCGAGAGCATTACCAAAATCTGTTTCCAAATAGAATTGTATAATATTGAGGTTTATGGAGCGTTTTTCTTTTGTAGCTGTTTTCATCACTTACCGTGTTATTGGAACATGAGTAATTTTACGGAAAGTTATGCAGGTCGAAGCAAACAGCTCGGAGAAACCTGCTAACAACAATAATTTTAGACCGCGAGGATATACAAAAATTATCTACTTATTATTGAATTTAGAGAGCTAATAGAGTAATAAACGCCATATTGACTCAATGATCTAAACAGAAAACTATGGGAAGATGTGGGTAAGAATAACTGATGTGACTATTTCAAACTTTAACCGTTATAAATGGGACATAAATGGGACAAAATTTAAACTGAAATTCTACTTAATTTAATTAAAATACGTGATTGTTCCATATAACATTATTCACGTTCGAAGTGGCAAGAAATTTCTTAATTTAATCAATTTGAATAGAGGGAGAAAGGCTCAGTTATTTTGCGGTAATGTCGTCGAAGAGATTAACGACTTTGGTTATAAGATTGGTACATTTTAACTTAGGAATACGTGAAATTTCACAGGTGGAAGTTTTTCTAAAACCGAGTAGAAAATATACCCTTTTCTGTACAGTTTTTTGTCTAGGTACTGAAATTTTGACAGTGCGCTGTATAGATATCTAATTATTATCACTACATACTTAGCACTTAGCTTTTCCATAGTTAAACGTGGCAATATCGAATGTTTTCGACTGCATTCCTTTCAGGGATTCAGATCAACTTGCCAAAGTATAGAGATTGTGTTTTCAGTAAGACTGCTTGAGCGCTATAGTCTATTTTTATAAATAAGAGAGTATTAAAATAGTAAAGCATTCGTAATCCATAGGCATATCACTTCTTTTACTTCCAATTAAATTGTAGCAAGTTTGATTGAAGTCGAGAAATAGGATATGTAGATCTATATGTTGTTTCTTTATTCACTTTATTTTTTTATTATAGACCTGCCTTTCCCTAAACCTTGTTGATAATCATCGATCCATGAATCTAATCCAATCTACCTCGGATCATTGAGGTTAAGATTTTCTAAACAGTATTCTGCCATGTTTTCTTTCATTTGTATTGGGATCAGAAGAATATTATGATATTTTAAAATGTAATATATTCCATGTCTAGAAAACATTGTTGTATTCTGTGTAAAAATTCAATTTTTTTTTATAATTGCAAAGCGCTTTCGGCTATTAAGCCATCATCAGTGCGATACCTGCAAGTAAGTAATAATAGTTGGAAATATGTAAAATAAGAAATTAGTAAAGAATTACTTGCTCGTCAACGTCAAGTATATAATACAAGAAACCTAATTAAATGTCGACAACACATTAACGTCACAATAATAAAATTCTTTAAAAATTATATTAAATTTAAATTTAAAATATTCCCCTGATTGGGGTAAACTGGTTATCTATTTTGGATTAGATTTGGTAACGGGCTCTCATTGGACCCATTTTTTGTTTTTGGAATTAGATTTGAATAATGGGTTCTCATTAAACTTTAATCAAATCTGTTTCTTCGGCTGATAATTTGTTTTTTGTTGTGAGAGACTACCAGATTATACAATGTTTATTCATTAAAATTTGTTATTTGGAATTGTTCTCAGATAATTACTTCCATTGATTTACACAAATATTTTATGATTTTTAATTTAATGTATGTGTTTTTGGAATCCCTTTTGACTTATGTGTGAATTTTCTATTTTGAATTAGATTTAGAAATGGGTTCTCATTAGACCCTTAATCTTTTTCGGCATCTTATGATTTGATGGGTTCTCATTAGACTTTGATATCAAATTTATTTTTTTACAATTTTTATTTAGTAAATCTACATAGGTATTTGTTTTGGGACATTACCAAATTACTTGATTTACAACTATTTTTGCAAATTGAAATGGGTTCTTTAATATTTACATTTACACATAATTGTAACAATGTGATTTCTATGATCATGTTGGATAATTAGAGTTTTGTGTCCACTTAGATTGTCACTTGTTAAATTCAAATTGAAGTAGTGTCACTTCAATTTCCGCTCTACTAACACGTGTTTTTGTAGTCGCTGGAGATATTAAAATTAAAAATGTTCAAAAGTTAAAAACAGTTTACCCCTATCAGGGGAATATTTTAAATTTAAATTTAATAAAATTTTTAAGGAATTTTATTATTGTGACGTTAATGTGTTGTCGACCTTTAATTAGGTTTCTTGTATTATATGTATACTACTTGACGAGTAAGTAATTCTTTACTAATTTCTTATTTTACATATTTCCAACTATTATTACTTACTTGCAGGTATCGCACTGATGATGGCTTAATAGCCAAAAGCGCTTTGCAATTATAAAAAAAATTAAAGTTTTTACACAGAATACAACAATGTTTTCTTGACTTTCTAGTCATGTGTACTCAGCTATAAAAATATTCACCTAATATATTCCAAGCTATCCAATTTATTGTCATTTTGTGTTAATAATTATAAAATGAATAAAATATATTTTAAAATGGAAATGGAATTAATTTAATTGACTACATGCATACAAAACATATTTTAATCAAATCAGTTGATGTTAATAATTGAAATACACATCAGCAATCAATCGCAGTTTGTCATTGAAATTACAGATTTTGGTGATTCAATCACAAATTAGAACTAACTTGTTGTGATAAATTTAATCACCAGAGTATTTGGTGTAGAAATTTCAGAGGATAAAGTAAATACATTTACAGTGTTTGCACCAAACCGAACCAAACATCCTCCACAATAATAGTAGCCAGTTAAAAACGGAAAGATAAATTGTAAACGGAGTGATGGGTATTGACCTGGAACTAAATAGTTTTCAATGATATATTGTATTGTGGTATTACTTTTGTTGAACTGATGTTTATCAAATTGGTAGCATAGATGTTTGAAAATATAAGCTGCGTGTCGAGTAACCTTCCAAATGCTGTGTAAGGACATTTATATACATTGAAATTTGTGCCTAGCCAATCAGAAGTCATAATGGCCCAATAAATCAGAATTAATAATGTCTGAGCGAATGATTTTCTGTTGTGTTTGTATTTATAAACGTGTAAGATTTATGTCCTGAAAAGCACAGTGCAAGAAAGATGGGATTGTATACATTTATGATACCTCTGGAATTTCATGGACTTGGACGTGGGAAAGTCGAAAGATATAGAGGTTTTTGTGGAATTATTGGAGCTGTTTCCTCAGGGAAAAGTTGAGTTTTCGTGCAAATTGTGCCGTAGGCTGTGTGGTCCCCACCACAGCTCATACAACAAGGTTTTTTTGCATCTGTCGGCTCCAAGACTGTAACTTTCGCAGCTAGAGCAAGTATGAGATTTGACTTGACAGTCGGAGCATGTATGACCTAAAATTTTACTAAGCATGCCATATTTTGGAACAGGAAGAAGATGATTAGTGTTTGGTTGATCGCATCTGTAGTTTGAGGCAGTAAATGGAGATTCATCGCCGCAAAAGAGATTACCAAAAGAAACACCACAGGTAATAACATTCACATCCTTACGGATAGTAGACAAGCACTACTAGCCCTGAACAGACCATGTTTCACATCAGGCCCAGTACTGGAGTGTCACCTGTCCCTGATCGAAGCCTGTAGCAACAACGAAGTCACTCTAGGCTGGATTAAGGGCCACAGTAAATCCTCAGCCTCCCAAAAACTATTGGGACCTGGCACTTTTATTGGTCTGTCGGCGTCAGCTATGATTGACCTAATAAAGGAACACTCCCTTGAAAAGTTTAAGTGTAGATGAGACGATGCAGAAGGTTGCAGGCTTGCCAAGGAGCTGCTGCAGTATCCGGACAGAAAAGTAGCCAAAAAATACGTGACTATGAACA
Organism: Galerucella tenella; assembly: GCA_910591685.1. NCBI lineage: Eukaryota > Metazoa > Arthropoda > Insecta > Coleoptera > Chrysomelidae > Galerucella > Galerucella tenella. The sequence goes on along the minus strand of CAJUYH010003968.1, from coordinate 5,497 downwards.
GACAGAACCTTCGGACATTCACGGGTATTCTGACCGGTCACTGCCACCTACAAAAACAGCTCTACAGACTGGGTCTGCCTGACACTTCACAGATGATGTGAACAGGAAGATGAGACTGTCGAACACATTCTTTGTGAATGTCTGACACTCTCTCAATTTAGGGTTTCTGTATTCGGTGAGTACAGGTTAACACAAGCTAGCATGAGGGAGCTTACTTCCGGCGACGTTATCGCCTACTTCAAACAAATAGGCTGGATGACGAGCTAGAAGGTCTGAACCTCAGAAGGATGTACATTGTGGCCTAAGATACTGGGAGATTCATTTGAAGAAGGCCTGGAGATATGACATTTAAAAACCGATGATGACAGTTATAGGCAAATGATGATTTTTTTTCATTATAATAATAAGTTTCCAGTTATTTGCTTGAAACCATAAAAGCCTACCCTGAAGTGACTGAATTTTTGTTGAGAATAGCGTGAGGGTTATTAATAGGAAATAAGGTTACGAAAGAACTGTGTAATTTACTGTTTCACGTATAGGTACGCTACAAGAAGAAAACGATAATAGTGAGTCATAAAATATATTCGATGAGATACCTAACAAATAAAAATTTTATAACGTTGCGAAGTTTTTCAATAAAAATCTACACTTTCTTGATTCGAACAAATATATAAGGGTTCGTAGCACAATAGGTGGGAAAGGTACAAAGGAGAAAATAAATAAATTTACTCGTAAGCTTACGAGATGAAATTAAGTACGCGAAATTGAAAAAGAAGGTATATATTCGAAGCTTGGGGAAATCAAATTAGGCTCAATAAGATGAATTTGTACGCACTTTTAGGATTTGGAAATAAAGCAAATTTCCTTTTCACCTTTTTATATCAGTAGTCTCAAAAAAGTTTTTGTGTACTGATGAAAAACTGTGAAGAATCCCCTAACATGCTAACAAGATACAATAAAGTGTCTCTAATATGGTTGCTGGCACATGAAGGGATTGCAGAGAATGAAATAGCAGACCAGTTAGCTGAAGAATGCTCTAAGGAGCCTTCATAGGTCCGGAACCGTTTTGTGGAATCACAAAGGATTACATAAGAGGGGAAGTCGGGAACTGGCAAGTTAAGGAACACCAACTCAAATGGAGGCTGACACAAGGACACCTCCATACAAAGAGTATACTGAATAAGTTAGACAAGGAACTTTCGTACAGGCTGCTGAAACTGGGTAAGAGAAATTTGGAGACAGTTACCGACCTGGTGACTGGACACTGTACCCTGAGAAAGCATCTGCACAGAATGGGCAAAGCTAGTGAAGAAAATGTGAACTCTACGATGAAACAACTACTCACATACTCTGCTTCTGTGAGAACTTACAAGGACTCAGAAGGAAGCACTTTGGAGTGGAAATAATACAACCAATACAACTACTGAAGACCCCTCCAGTTAAACTGGTGGTCTATATAGAAGACATGAAGCTTCTGGAATGGAAGTATGTAGACAATATGAGTAATGGTATAAAGATTCAGTTGAAGTGCCTGGGATGTTGAGCACTACCCAAACGTATGAATGAATAAATGAAATTTTTGTGTAATCCATTCCAAAATGATATGGGAATTCCTAGATACTGAGGATTATAGAATGCACTGGAATAGATATAGAAAACTATGACCAGGTGGCGTTATAAGACAAAGTAAGACTACACTAAGAGTTTTGACAGCAGTTCTAACTGTAATCTGATTAGGATTAGGAAGAGCTCAAACTACTGGAGGAAGTATATTATCATTCAGATACTTGTAGAAGCAAGGTACTAAAAAATCTAAGTAAACAACACCTAGGAGATTACTGGAAAGAGGATATGGATTCGATCAAGCTGAAACACAAGGATTGAAGGAACCAAGAACTTCCTTAGGAAATAAGTAGTATGAGATCATGTCTTACAGCTGCAATGGAAGTGACACTAGAATTCAAACCTCTTCACCTAGTGATAGATGGAGCAGCCCTTCGAAATAATATTTCGTAACAATTCAAAGGTTGTTAACAGGATGGGTACAGTTGGAAGAAAGAATTCATTTTTTGCTTTTCCAATTTTTGGGCATGTTTCTAAATAGGGACTGTATTATTTTATTATTTCACGAGAAAGTATAACTCAAGAAGAAAAAATGGCGACATGAATGAAGTCTCCACGACAACTTTCCAAAGGAGAATTTTAATTTGAAAAATATTTTTTTGGGCCGGAAAACATGGTTATCTCAGAAGTCTCTCGATATTTTTATCTGAAAAAATTTGTGGACTCTTCGGGCACAAAAAGGTATACTCCCACCAAGTTTCGTCAAAATAAAATTATTATTGTGTAAATGAAAAATAAAAAACGATAAAAGCGGTTTTTCGCATTTTTCTCGGATATTTTGAGGTTATATGAAAAAATCATTGACACAAAAGTTGTAGACCTTTTTATGATCTACCACTTTTCTGTTGTACATTTTTCTCTCTGACGTCAACTTTCGCGGGAAATCGCAATAATCCAAAATTCCACCCCTTTTCACCCCCCAAATATATAATAATAATAATAATAATCATCAAGACCTCAATCAACCTCATATCGACAAGGAAGCATCAAATAAGTGGCT